>MJUU01001592.1:180292-205637 GCA_002080025.1 Modiolus philippinarum
AGGGCAAGGTCAAGGTCAAAATGTCTACAAGTATAGTACCAGAAGAAAGCTCTCATCACAAGGAAGTCACATACAAAATATCAACATCCTAGCTATTCAGGTCTCAATTCCACAAGCCAGGTTAAAGTTTTGCTGATGCCGACGCCGACGCCAGGGGTATGACAATAGCTTTCCGGACATTCGTCCCGGCGAGCTAAAAAATGAAAAAAACTAGAAAAACAGTGAGCAAAGTTCACCATCAGACCACCCGCCAACCCCCCCGAGTTGAATCCTAGAACAAATAAATTTATCAAATTTTCAAATAGCTGTGGTGCACAATGGCAATATGTACTGAACATTCTTTGAAAGTTTCAGTGAATTTCATCAAGTAGTCTAGGAGTTGTCGCCAAAAAGTAGTGGGGGGAGGGAGGGGGTATAAAAATGTTTTTCACAAAATGTAGTTTTTACAGAGTTTCAATGATCTTTTTATTTTTCCAATTTCAAGCATCTTTTGCAAACCCTATAAGAATGAAGACATTTGTGACAAATGAAACCTATACAGCATCTCCCACTAACAACTACAATTTGTATATTTGTACCTGTGATATTTAAAATGTATTTAAAAAGATATATTCTCACCTTTTCATTTATCAACAGAACCCCTCGTAGTCGCTGATTATCCACAAATCGGCTCATTCTATTTATTCCACATGAATATCTTGGTTACACAATTATTTCCTGTTTCTTTTTAGTAACTCGCGACAAAAGTAACAATGACCAACAGAGACATTATTCCTTGGAACAGTTTGAAAATCGTTCTTGCTCTAGATATCTTGTGACAAATACTTTTTTCACTTCCAAATTACATATCGTAAATTTAATTCCTTTGATTTGTAATTAAAATTATCCACAATGAAGTTTATGTAGTTCTCACACGACTTTTGATAAATGTTTTACAGTAAAAATGTCGCAGTTAATCAAATAATTAAATTGCAATTGTTTGCAAAATTGTCTCCAAACTTGCCAAATTTATCAGATCAAGATAATACTAATCAAACCCTAACGATAGTTTGAAAATGAAAAAAAGCAACGATTTTCTGATAAATGATTTTCATATATACCGACAAAAATATACAAGATTTGAAGCAAAACAGAAATTACCAGACATGAAAATACTTAATCCTTACACAACTTAATGCATTAATCATTAATTAAATTGTAATTACTTAATTAACTTTTATAGCAAGTTAGTGCAGTGTATAAAATACAAGATGTTTTTAAAGTGACTTTACTTGTTGCTGCAAACTTGATCTGAATGAAAAGTACCGAGAACAAGGTCCTCAATACAGAACCATCGTCACACTTTTATGGTTATTACTGATATTTTTTGTCTTTGGCTTTATTTGCCTCAAAAGAGCTAGTATCATACGAATCCAGTGTATGCAAAGTATTTAATATCATTCTACATGAATGTAATGAAACGAAGTGACGTATAATTTCTTTCCAGTTTTTTTCCAGTCTAAAAATTTAATTTAGCACCACTTAAATATGTACACAAAAAAACCACATTTACATCAGTTTCAACAGGTCAGAATTCCAACTTGGTTATGTCACACAATTCAGATGCAATGTAAATTAATTTGGCTTCCTGTATTCATGAATTTTATCTCGATATTTAGTTGTTCTTCATTCTGTTCAAACTCCTGTCATATTGGTCATAAAAACAAATTGCATACAATCCCAGAACCAATATCCTAGAAATGTCTGCAGTTCCAACACTGACTTGTTAAATCTTTAATTTTCACCAAATTACCAGGGAATTATTTCAGATAATTGTTTGGACTTGGAATAATTGTAACGAAAAAGTCAACACAACTTCAGCCTACACTTTCACTTAATTGTCACAAAGTAACCATATTGAATTTTTGATAAGTAATTTACTTCATTTGATTTTCCTGAGAATAACGAAATTTGATACAATAAGTTCTAAATCAATGGTTTTATAAACATTATATTACGTGCATGATTATTTCTGATAACACTGTCCTTTGGTCTTAAATATTTTTTCATTTCACTTTCTGTGACAAGTGTTGTTTTCGATTTTTGTCGATAAACTTAAACAGAAAATCCCACATAATCCCTTATGTTGTCTTTTTTTCAATAATTCCACTTTCGAAAAATTTCAATTTTTTTTAATCGGAATCTTAACTTTAATAACCATATATAATTTCAATTTCAATTTTTCCCACTTATTACTTGCATAAAAAATGCATCATGCATTTCCTATAAGTGAACTTTGCACAATTTTCCGTATTAAATATTTTGATTAATTCCATAGAAATTTAGATCCGTCATTCAATAAAGTGTACGGGGAAAAGACAAACATATCAATTTATACAATTCTCATGATTGTTGATATGTCTCTTTAACATGTGGTTTATTATTAAATATTTATTAAGGCCATAAGTAATTTTTTTTGTATATATACATTGTTAATGAAAACCAACAAAAAAAGGCAGGAAAGTGGGAAATCTATGACAAAAAATTAAAAACATGTTAATTCACACTATTCATTTTGTAATGTATATCTATATAATTAAGTTTTTATTTAAATTCACTGTTTAGTGACCAATCAATTTCATTTTCCTTGTAACTAATTTTTAATTACTTTATTAGTTGACAATTTTCATATTTACAGGTTGACTGCTATTTTAGCATGGTTTTCAAACTTACAACCAACAACCTGGTTTTCGGTCTCATTACTGAAAGGAAGGGCAGTAAACATGATTCCGGGAAACTTATACCATTTTCACTTTGATAAGTACCCAAATAACCAAAAACAAAACCAATCAAGATATTACTCCTACACTTATGACAAATTATTTGTATTTGAACTTCTACTGAAAAGGAAAGTGTTTTGTTTTGATTTATGCAGAATTTCTAAGTAATAATCTGAAAATGAATTTTCTAATATTTCATTTGACATTATTATTTTTGTATCAACTTTAACCTTGAACTTATAGATGGGGACCAAACAAGCAATGGGTTCCATCTCCTTGCATTTGACCAAGTTTAGTTGTGATCTGATCTATAAAAACCAGAAACTAAGATATTCTTCAAATTTTAGTTTAATTTTACCTTCTGTGACCTTATACTGAAAGCAGAGACCTTAAAATCAATAGGGTTCAGTCTGGTGTGATAAATAAGCATTAGTTGTTATCTGATGAAAAATACTCAAGTTATCATCCAGAAACCAAAATTTTCTTGAAATATTGGTTCCCCAGGTATATTGTTAGCCACTGTGACCTTGACCTTTAGGATAGCTACCCCCTTAATTCATTAAGCTTTTGTCTCATTTGTAAGTAAGCATGTGACCAGGTTTTGTTATGATATGATGAAGATAATCATCCAAAAACCAAAGTTTTCTTGAAATTCTTATTTTTAGAACCTGTGACCTTGATGGTAGCAACCTCAAAATCTCATATACAAAGTAAGCAAGTGACTAAGTTTGAATGTGATCTGATGAAGAAAACCAAGTAAGCATGTGACTAACATCCCATCTCCAGGTTAAAACGACCAAAAACAAAGCATCTAGGGGTCACTGTATGGTGTTCAACACAGTGAGGAACCTCACACATTATAGCAAACCCTAAATGGCCAAAAAAGTAAAAAAGTGAACAAATCAATGGAAACAAACCACATCCAATAACCCAAATATCAAAAGAAACTAAAATTTTATAAGAAGACAAGGACAATCCAATAACCAACATATTCCTGACTTGGGAAAGGCACAAAAATCTTGGTGGGGTTAAACTCATTTCCTTGGATCAAACTCCTCCACCTATGTGTAGTGAACTGTATAAATGAAAACCTTTTAGTCACTGTGACCTTGACCTTTTAATAAGCCTCTCAAAAATCAAAAGAGTTCTTTCTTATGATTGAAACTAAATTTAAATCTTAACTGAACTGAGATAAACTAGCTTAGTTTTACAGAAACCATTTAAGTTCACTAAATTTGACGTTAAACTAAAAATTAATTTATACTTTCCTTTTTATTTGTTACAATAAGACAAAGTTTCAATTTCACTGTAATAATAAGTTGTTACAGACGAATTTTTGATATGCTTCAGGATTACCTAATCATGCTTATAGTAATATGTTGTAGTTTTATTGAAACGGTTCAGGATCATTGTAATGAACCATGTGATATTAGACAAAGAAATATCAATTACGAATCATACTAGTAATTTGACTCACTCAATATTAAATATTAACTGTTACTTTTTAGGTCTGTAGAGAATACGAACTATCTGGAGTATACTGTATTTCGAGTTGGCAAGCAAATTTAAATATAACCAGTCTTTTAATTATTCAAATAGAAACAAATAGATTGTTATTAATAATGGTTCTTTCATTTTAAACGACAAATAAATCAATAAAACAAATCCAGACTGTTTACAAGTAACTTAAAAGAACTTGGTCTGCATATGTTATTTTTTTATAGTGGATAACAACCTAAAGTTTTATTTCATTTGTTGCCTGGGAATACATTTTAAGATATTTTGAGTTGCTTACATCTAACTCTAAGGAAAGTCTTCAATAATGCAGACCACACAGAGAAAGAGGATTAGTTGGTGTATGATGTAGAAAATTGGAACTTGATTTGAATCTCACCTAGATATACTCATGTACCAAATATCAAATCAATATGTCAAGCAGTTACAGAAAAAACTCCGGAAACCTACATTTTTCAAAATTTCACTCATTCAAAGGGCCATAACTCTGTAAAAATAAATCGGCAGGAACCCAATTCGAAATTGATCTGTATCTCACCTAGATATACTCATATACCAAATATCAAATCAATATGTCAAGCGTTAATAGAAAAAAACTCCGGAAACCTAAATTTTTCAAAATTTCACTAAGTCCAAGGGCCATAACTCTGTACAAAATCAACTGACCGGAACTAAATTCAAACTTGATCTGTATCTCACCTAGATATACTCATATACCAAATATGAAATCAATATGTCAAGTGGTTACAGAAAAAATCACTGGAAACCAAATAGTTAACGGATGGACGGCCAGTATACCATAATACATCCGTCTTTTGACTGGCGTATATAAATGAATGTGAAAATGGGAAGTAAAGTCCGGCATTATGTTGGAGATATTTTTTTTTTTGGCCACAAACTTGGGAAAAGCAGATTCATTCAGGGTTATGTAATTTTTTAAAATATACACAGGTTTGGTTTTGTAAGGGCTTAGTTTATACAAGTTTGACTGAAGCAGCGAAAAAATATCTATATATTTATGTTTGTAAGAACAACTATCTTACATAATACTCAAGTCATGACACATTGAAATAAATTATTTTATACAGACTTAGCTGTAATTTATAACAAAAATAAAATCGATCACAAATAGATATTCAAACTGCTCTATGATCACATGATCACTAATCTACTTCAGCGTAAAACTGTCACGTTTAATCTCTAAACAAATTCTCACATAAAATTGTAAGTGGATTGTTTACTTTCAGTTTAAATATGAAAGTAGCATGTTTACTTTGTTTTGTTTGAAGATGTTCCCAACATGTGATCTATAGATATGTATTGTCTAATGTTCCTAATTCAACAGACCTCCTAGTCAGAAATATTTTTAGGCCAAATATCGCTATTTTTCAAAGGTTCTTTACATGTAGGAATAAAAAGAGCAATCTGTCAGCTCATTTTGAGTTTTTTTTTAAATGACAATGATACAATGTCCTTCACAATAAAACTGACAAAACTAGATAGTAACTAAGCCAATAAAAAAATAGACGTGTTTGCCGTAACGCCATCATGCTACTCAGTTCTCAAATTCTTATTTTTTTTTCACTGACTGAAGTTTCTAGTTTTTCTTTCGTCAGTTCACATGAGTCACATGATGTACTTTTGTACAAAAAATGAAATGGGTCTTTTGGAGATAAAAATTGTTATCTACCTATTAAATCTACGATGTCTTGGGTCATGTTTGGGCAAAACAAGATGATTCTAAGGGGTGAGATTCGAATCTTTGTCTAACAAAGTTTTGCCAAGTCTAAGAACCACTGTAATCATTTCTTGAAAAAGGTCTTTCAGCTTAATCCTGAAAGTATGGACTTGGTAGTAAATTAAATTTAATTAGGTTTTGTCCCTTCCATAGTTGGATGCTTGAAAAGTATACATTGAACAATTGAGACCAACAAGAGGCCCACAGAAGTAATTCCTTAAATCTGTAGGATACTGTAATAGCAAATAAAACACAAGCTGACTGTCAACATATTTTGCTTACTTTTCAGACAGTTCCCAGAATTCCACACTCAATATCCTTACTTACCTGGTATTTGGCTTCCTTTGGTTCCACTTACCTTTATCAATTTCTATTTGTTTTGTTTTCTGCTGAAGTTTCTCATTCATTTTCTAGTCAGTGCTAATAAAAAGTGCTTAAATATCTTTTTTCAATACCTTAAGGGACCAATTTTATTATGATGGCAATAGCTAGAATATCATTTATTATATACATATACAGTAATGACAAACATGAAATTTTCAGATGTTAAAACTTGGATAACAATACGTGTACAACATGTATACAAAATAAAGGGAAACTTTCATGTCATGTTCTTTTCACAATTTCAAAGAAGCTTTCTAAAAGTCAGCTGGTCAGATGTCACTGAATTGATCTGAGGAAATTATAGGGAATTTGCTAAAGCATTAGTATAAATAACATATTAAACAGGACCCAGGCAGGATTTGGAAATTCTGAGGTGCACTGACATCTCTGTTCAAGGGAGCTGAATACAGAAATTTTAATATACGAGCTCTTTTGTGTCTTAAATGAATGTTCCAGTACAAGCAGAGCTGTGGGAAGAGAAGGATTCTATTCTTAGCCTCATGAATAAATAAATTTCAATATAACTCTTTAAATTTAATTTGAAAAGTCACTTTGACAACAGTTAAGATTTTAATTGATCAAGGGCACTTCATCTAAAACATAACAAAAATAGATTGGCCTGTTCTGTCAAGTTGTTTGCAGGAAAGTGGTTGCTAACGTTTGTTAAAAAAAATTGTTTTCCAGCTATAATGACGTCACAGACCAAAACTAATAGTGGTTATACCAAACGGGACAAAATGTGTCCAAAAAATGATGTTCAGCAGTCACTGCATGCAGTAGAACATTTGCAACCATCTTAATTTAGATCTAAATTACTTCAGAAATTATTCATATCTCCTGGACTAATGTAATCATTGCAATGTCAGTATCCATACACTTTTTACATGTTAACAAACCGCATTTATAGCAAGAATGACACACATGAAAATTTCCCAATATTTTTTATCACACAATTAAACAATTACAAAAAGTAAAAGGTTTTCAGCATTTTTACCAAATTCATGTAAATTTTCAGCACAAAAAACACAATGAAACAAAACACAAATACTTTACAAACCAAATACACCTTGAAATACGGAACATATATTCAGTTTTAGACCAATACACAGCCTTTTTTTTATCTTTTCCACTTCAAAAAGACATCTACAATCTAAGGACTTATTTTGCTATGATAGCATATTCTTAAATCTAAACAAAATTTTCAAATTTAGGATTTTCAAACAGTTTAAATCAACAAAATTGAGTTGTAAATTTCAAAAGGTAAATTTTCAGAAAACGAATATTTGGTGAATAAAATGGTCTTACATTACTCCAGTGATAAAACGAGTCGTCATCTTTACATGTGAGATCTCAGCATAATATGTCCCTAGACATAAGCCAGCTTCACTAGGAAAGACGTGTGTTATCAGTATAAATGAGAGTCAAAGAAAGACAAGTGTCATCCTGTGTTGAATAAAATAAAACATAGGCACCATAATTTTCAATATTGCAAGGGGACATAACCCAAAAATCAACACGAAATTTCCAAAAACTTGAACTGTCATGCTTATAGTGGATCAAACTATTTTTCTTACTCCCAATACATATGATTTTTTTGGTATTACCATTTTATATTATTAGTATATGCTTACCAAAAATTATCCAAATTTAAGATCATATTACTATTTACATATAGTAAAATAGGCAGACAAACAGATATACAATGTATGTGATGGGAGAAACAGACAAGTTGAGTAAGAACAGGCATACTGACAGACAAACAGATGTCCATCAGTGTCCAGGTATCATTTTTCAATTAAGTCCAAAAAAAATTACAGATCAAGCATTACCATTCATGGAAAAAAGTATGGACAAATTGAGGCACAAGACTTCAGAAAGTGATCCTTAGATGTCAATCATGCACATATAACACAAAAAAGATAGCGAATCTCACAATGACCTACAGAGCGTAGAACAACATGGTCCGTAATAGGGTCTGTAAGTCTCGTCATGTGACACTGAGAATTCACGATAAAATTGAAATTTGAAAATGTTTCCCGCTAAAATATGACGTTACAGGATTATGACGCTAAATGTTTTTGTTTGAAGCGTGTTAAAAATGCAACTTCCGGGTACAAATTATGTACCCGGAAGTTTGAAAATTGAACGAGACTTACAGACCCTATGACAGACAAACAAATATTCCTATGTAACATTGGTTCTAAAAAAACTGCTTAACTTAACACAACAACTTCGCTACATAAACTAATTCTATAAATTTACTATACAAAGGGAGGTAACTGACCTTAGCTTTCTTCAGTTCTTCCTCATACTGGTTCTTTAAGTCTTCTATCTCCACTGCATGAGCTTTGGTAATGGCCATAATCTGCTGTTCATGAAACTTTTCAATCTCTATAAATGTAAATGTAATTCATTGCATTATATATCTAACGAAATACGAAAGTTACTGTGGGTTTAGTTTCTGGATTCACCAATTCAGAAAAAAAATGTATTTTGGGTAGCAGATACAACAAAATGTCTTGATTGGCCAGGAACATGGATAACACAATACTATTGGCTGAAAACTGATTTTTCATATGCCTATTTTATTATCTAGTCCTTCGGTTTCCAAAACAATAAATTGATAGAATTATATTCTTCACATACATGGCTGTTTCCAGTGTAAATACAAAGTCCAGTGAAGCTGTCTTACACAGGTAAATGTCCAATCCAATTATTACAATTTGGTCAACGTCACAGTTGTTGCCATAAAAAGACTCAAATGAGTGAATTGAAGTCAAAATTGAAAATTCTGCAAGCAATGAAAAGTTTTACTGCCCTTCAATTTGATATTTTAAAGAAGAAATAAGGCCTTACATTCAACCAAAATTAAAGATCCAGTCTGTACATCTTTTAGCCTTGTTTCATTCAATAATGATGAAATTTTACACAGTGGTAGAAAAATTAGCCTTTATCTTAAAAATGGTCTCATATAAGAACCTATTGTTCATGCTAAAAATTGCAGTCCTCCACTTACGTGAGACTGTACATCTTTCAGACTCGTTTCATTCGGAAAAAGACGAAATTTCAAACATTGGTATATATCCCTTATCTTAACAACTTGCTGGCAGTCTTTAACAATGAAGTTGAAGTTTGACCCAAATCTTCATATTTCAGGAACACAAGAATGTTCCTAGATAATTACCTTTGACATTGAAATTAAATTAAATTAAACCAATCATAAACCAAAACAAAGAATGGATCTCAACACGACATCAAACAGGGTTTTCCTTCCTTCTTAGAGAGAGAGTACAATAACTGAATATGTGCGAAGCTTTATTGACAGCTGATACCCCCTCTCACTCATGAATAGTATTTGCCAATTCTTTTCTCGAGAAACCACAAGCATAAATGTATGATCAAAACACCTATCAATTTCTAAGTTCAAAGGGGCATAATTCCTGGCAAATATTGCATGATGAAAAATCTCCAACAAAATGCACATCTACATATTTAGTCCTTGATACATACAGATTTTCATTAAATTGTGTTGAAAAGTTACAGAGGAGTTGCACTTACAAGCATATGGTCAAAACACCTATAAATTTCTAAGTTCAAAGGGGAATAACTCCTGAGAAAATTTAACTTCACAAATCCTGACAATATGCACACCTACATATTATGTCCTTGCTACATAAAAAGTTTCACAAAATTCTGTTGAACAGTTACATAGGAGTTGTGCTTACAAGCATATAGTCAAAACACCTATTAATTGCTAATTTTAAAGGGGAATAACTCCCAGAAAAAGTACATGATGTAAAATACTAGATAATATGCACATCTACATATAATTTCCTTGCTGCATACAAAGTTTCATTCGATTCTGTTGAACAGTTACAGAGGAGTTGTGCTTAAAAGATCGGGCAGCCGTCCACCAGCCAGCCAGACCGCCTGTTCGATCAACCACAGTTCATCACCATTTCAATAAAAGGATTCCCAACGGGAAAACCTGGTTAACAAACCAATACAAAGTCTTGTTACATGACATACCTCTTTTAACTTCTTCCATCTTTCCTTTATTTTTATCTACAGCTTCTTGTAATTCCTGCATCTTTTTCTAAAAAAAATTTAATTCACAGACCTTTTACTGACAAATCAAATTATAACACAAACAAAATTGTTGCAAATATAGTGAAAGTTTGTTATAATGCCAGTCTTCTTCATTTGCCGTCTGCTTAATTGCCGCAGATTTTGTAGTCCAAATATTAATTTTCCATTTATTTAAACAGTAAACATCCCTCTACCTATTACAAAACCCCATTATTACGCCAAATTCTTCCAAGATAAATGGTGGAATTATAGAGAGACTTGCTAAGACTGTCAAAACCAAATGCATCCTTGTAAATCGCAATGCAGGTCTAGAACGTTTGACTTCATTCATGGACAGAAAATGATACTAGAAATATAGCAAATCTTGAAATAATGCCCTTTGTCTAATTGACCAACTCACTTAACATCACATTTTACTGGAGTCTATTTTCCCAATTTGCATTTCTTTTTAATATAAAACTCCATTGACCTATTGCCAAATCCTATCAAAATGTCAGAACTTGGCTGGACAAATGGCTGCACTGCAATGACGTTTTACTGTACATAAACAGAACCAATATCTATTTATAAATTTTATAATGTTTTGTTTCCTCCTAAACTGAATTTGTGAAGTTTTTGTAATTATTTCAGACACAAGACTGTTTAAAAGAAATGGATCTTGAAAGACAAAACCTAAAAGACTAGAAGAGTAGCCATAATTATTAGGGATGTCAACGAGTACTCGAGTATCGCTCGGACGTACTGAGTATCGATTAGTCAAACTGGTACTCGAATACTCGGTTTTCTATTTTGATATCTAGAATATACATATTTAATCTCCTCAGATGGCCCATAAATATGATGAGTATGTAAAATCCATTCCATCACATTTGTAATTTGAGATTGAACCATAAAAATGCCACCAAAAAAATATTGTCAGCCGTTTGGTTATATTTCAAACGTGGCATGTTTAGGTCTGACGTAAACTGTCAAATGGAAACTTTTGCGGGACTTCTAGTTACAAAATTAAGAAATTGACTTGCATCGAAATTATTACCATAATTTTTCTCAACAAAAACCATTGAATTCCGTGAAGACCCCATGTAGTGGCTTCTTGTGTTTCGCGTGGCAGTAACTTTACAAAATGATAATACAGAATTAAGTTTGTTTTGTCCCCAATTAATTAACATTCTGATTTGTATTTTTTGTAAGCAATTAAGATTAAAAGCTGTTAATTAAATACTGATTGCATTATTATTGACCATAAATATAAATTAAATGTTATTAAAATGTACTTGAGAGAAAGTCAGAATGGATGAAAAAAAATAAAACGAAGTATTTTTCTTCATATAATCCTAGTCGATTATTTTTACATGTTCTACCAGGATTATCCTACAACTTCTTTCCGAGCGAGTACTCAACTACTCGCTCGGAAAAACTTTCAAGTACTCGAGTAGTAAATCTTGTCGGAGTTGACATCCTTAATAATTATTAAGAAAGACTTAACAATTGTAATACAACCAGATACACCTCCATCATGCTACCTATACAAATGCTGTAGAGGCTCAAATTATGAATATCTCTGGCTACTCATTCAAAAATATTATGAGATGCTTTGTGTTTGGGTCATTTTAACCTGGAGATGAGATGTTGTCTCCTTGACATTTACCCCATTTCCTTTCTTTTTCATACAGATGCATTTTCACTCTAAGCTAACATTCCTAGACCTGTTCTTATAAACTACACTTTGTTTGTTTTTTTCTGTCTTCTCTTTAAGGCATTTCTACCTGGATTTATCTCCAAAAAAGAAGCTTTTTCTGATAGTTACCTCTGGATTTTTTTGGATTTTTTAAGTTAGTGATTTGCAATTTTATCTTATTTCTATAATATTATCTATCTACTGTGAAAGTACTATTGTTCGTGGGGTTCCAATTTTCTTGGATTTTGTGGTTCGCTAAAACCACGAAATTAAGTTCCCAACAAATGGCATATTTCCCTTACAGTCTTAATGCATAGAATTTGAAACCATGAATTTCAGTTCCAAAAAATAGTGATATTTATAAAAACCACGAAAATTGCAGTCCACGAATAAAAGTACTTCAACAGTATTTAGAAATAACCCTTTCAAGATGTTCAAATTGTTCCACTCTATATAAAATGCTAACAAATAACAGGACAAAGGGAGACAATTCAAGCATTGTGCAAGATATTTCTACAGTTTAACTCTACAAATCAAGTTTGGATGAAAGTTAGTGAAAGCAAAAAGTCATGCAATGCAAGAATTCTACAGAAGCATTACCTTAAAGAATCCTAATGTAGCAGAATACAAAGGGAGGTAATTAGTCATGCATTTTTATACAACAAATGAGAAACACAAATTTAACTTTTATGTTATTTTTTTTGTTCAAAAACAATACCACAACCTGAAAATCTTCTCAAATACACTTCCATAGCATCTTAAACCACAACACACAAAAGCAAAAGTTTGAACATAAAATATTATTCTTATTTATTTTTTAATAGAAGTATAGCTTTTTTTTTCTCAAAATATAGCTAATAGTAGTGTCACTTTTTCTTCAAAATTTGGGCTTCTTGTAATAGCCTCAGATTTATGTTGAAATGCCATTAAAGTTCACCTAGAAATTTTATTTATTTGATATTTTTTACCAATTTTTGGAAAACATCAGATAACCAATATAAATAACTTAATCTTGTTAGACATTTTTAACAGTTCAAGTAAATTTTTCAAAAAATGAATGATTACATTTCATCTCAATTTAAAGAAAAAAATTGGAGTAATTCTTACAAAATAAAAAATACAAATTGAAAGTATTTCTCAGAAAAAAATGCCACAATACATTTAAAATGGAACTCTAGCTGTACAGGATCCAGTTAATTGTATTTTTGCCTACACGTTAGGATCGGCATTTATCAGCGACAAACACATACAGGTAACTTCTAGGTTAACATGTAATATACGTTACCTTCGTTGCCATGGCTTCCAAGGCACTAGGCTAGCATTAATATAAATAGTCTGAATTATCAACATCAACACACTATATGTGATGGGTAATACTGAAATGTCTACCACACTTGTCAAAAAGATAAACATTTAATATTCACAGAAAAAAGGAAACGAATTATAAGTGTAGACAAAACAATTTTGATACAATTCATGATAAACTGTATAAGTGGATTTTTCATTGGTGCTTAGTTTGCACTTTATTTGCAGCTAAAATGAAAAAAAAAAATGTTTTACTTGATCTGCTTTGCACTCCCCTTCCCCTACTTGGTAACTAATATAAATCAAAATTGCTTTCTGCTTATTCTCAACTCCTCCCCCTTCCCCCTTTTCATGGTATTAAAAGATAATTGTAATTATTCAAGTACATAAGAGTTATCTTTCTTTACCTTTCAATCTGATGGAATGTAATTTTTTGAAACACTATTTTTGAAAATGGGCATATAAAATATCAAATTTCCAGTCAGTCATACATAAGCCATTCCCAGTCCCTTTTACGTTGGTACGATAAATACCTAAGAATTCAATTCATTTTACTGTACCCTTTTCATTTTCAAAATGAGAAAAATACAGCCTAACAAATTCACAAATCATTTGGATTGACAAAAATGAATGCCAAAGGAGTCAATGTGAATAAATATTAACATAATGTGTGAACAGGAAATGAACAATATTGTTAACAGGACAAAACAAGGGAGTTAATTTGATTAAACTTAAATATCTGTGAACAAAAGACATACAAAATAACTTATAAGTACAAACCTGATTTTCTTGGTTTTCATCGATATATCTATTGGCTTGCATGTCTTGTAACATGTTATTTTGTGACAATTCGTTTTCAGCTTTGTTAAGTTTTTTCTGGAGATCTTTCATGAATGTTTTTCGTTTCTCCAGATCTTCTTTAACAACGGCATGTTCGATCTCTAAATCAGCCATATTTTTCTGTTAGTAAAGAAATGCATGAAAAAGAAAAGCAACTACTACAAGATATATAGAGTAAATACCATATAGCAGGTTATTTTCGTGAGGTTCTAATTTTCGCTATATTCGTGAGGTTTCTGGAAGAACGAAAATATAAACTCGCAAAATTAAAATCAGTATATCTTTAAACATGTCTTTCTCTACATAATTTTCGATTTGCGAAAATTGATGACCGCTAAAATTTAATACCCCTCTTCAGGGAATGAATCACGAAATTTGGCAACCGCGAAAATTACCTGCTATACGATATTTCGTAGAAGGTTTATATCATTTTATGGCATTGTCTAAAAATGCTTTTTATGATGACTGACAGACTGACAGGTTCAAATGTTAACACAATTAAGTATTATGCCTACCAGAAATAAACACCCCAGGGGCTTTGCTTTTTTCCCCTGGGTTTTGCATTTTTCTAAAAGGGGGGGANCTTTATTTTTATTCTGGCCGTAATTTATTAAATTGCATATCATGACAAATAAACAGCATTAAAAAGTTCTAGTTAAGTGAGTAACTTTTAATTTTTTTTTTTTTTTCTTTTTTTTTTGGTCAAATAAAAGGTTAGGGGATTTAATTTAGGGAGGAAGCATTCATTAGGCATACTATAGTATGCCTATGACTTTTCCTCACTTGAACATAAAAATGCCTTAAAAATTATAATGACAATTTGAACTGGGAAGAATGGATGACTTAAAGATGAACAAATAGATAAACTGAACAGCAACCCATCCCGTTTTTGGTAGGAATTGAAAGTAATACAACAAAATTGCCATAAAAGTATATAAACATAAAATAAATTAGTCAAAAGAAAAAAAAAATCTACCCACACACAGAATAATATGTTCAATACTGAAAGAAAAAGCTTATTAGTAGTAATATATATATTTTTATATGAGAAAATAATCAGAAAAACAAAAGCAATTGGTTATACACAAAGTTTAATGGAAAACATGCTAAATTTCTACATTCCATAAATATAAAAATATTATAAGTTCCTGTTTAGAAGGTAGGTAATTACAGAAAGGTTCTAATTTTACTATATTTGTAAGTTTTTGAAAACATGAAAATAAAAATTGAGGTTGAAATACACATACATTATAATATTTCCAACTTTACACGACCAATTACAAGTCTGGACCTTCAACATCGTCATTGAGTTAAGAAACTTAGAAAGTGTTTTTCTCCAAATTAAACAGAATGAAATTCCTAATTAAACAATAACCATGAATTGGCCTTTTCACAATGTAGATAGACTACACTATGTTTACTAGTAACTTAGATTTCTCATCAAATGAACCCAATAAACAATAACCCCAGTACTGGTTTTGTACTTTTTATAAATGAGTTACTTCCCTTTCTATCTGGTTACCTTGGCAATATCTGCTGCAGTTTTATATTTCTGATTTTCCATATTTTTGACTTCAAGCAATTTTAACAAGTCTTGGCCCTTTTTATCTTTCTCTTCTAATTCTGCAATATACATGTATATGTATGTTAAAACTTAATCAGTTATTCTCTTGCTCTGAAAATAAGATGGAATTTATGTAACTAGAACTCACTTGGTTATATAATGTGGATGATATGAATAACAATTTCAGAACCTCTGTTTTAATTGAACAGCTCTTTTTTCATCTATAATTTGACAAGAGTTATTCCCCTTCTTTCATATGCTTGCTCCCAGTTTGTAAGTGCAAGTACAAAAAGCATAAACTCTTCCAATTTTTTTAAAAAAAGTTTGCTTTTAACAAATTGTTCGTTTCCTTTCATCATCAACTCAAATGAAATCCTTTAAGGATGGTCACTCCTCAAGTTTATTATATCAAGGATTTAAAATAATTATTTTTATTTATTAGAATATGGATCATACGTCATTTTAAGCAAAAAATATTGGTAGGTCAATGTGGCCATTTTTTAGATTTAAAGGCCTCAAATTTTGGCGGGAAACCAAACTTCTCTAGACTTTTCATTCACTTTGCATTAAAGTAATCAACCTTTGAAATGTGATGAAGGCATATCAAGAATTTCATCAAATTTTGTCAGAAGTCTTTTGAAGATGTATACTATCATATTTTGAAAAGAAAAGTGGGGGGTCAGTGTGCAAAATTTTTCTTATGCAACATAATGGATAAAACAAATGAATTCTGAAAGTCGGAGACAGTTTTCAAAACCTGAGGAGTGAAATGTGATGAAGGCATATCAAGAATTTCATCAAATTTTGTTAGAAGTCTTTTGAAGATGTATACTATCATATTTTGAAAAGAAAAGTGCTGGTCAGTGTGCAAAATTTTTTCTGTGCAACATAATGGATAAAACAAATGAATTCCGAAAGTCAGAGACAGTTTTCCAAACCTGAGGAGTTACCATCCTTAAGTCTATTTATCAAAATAGACTGTCAGTTGAAATCTATCTCACATTTGTTTACCAGCAAGTATTTCCATCAGGAAAACAGATCACTCTTACCAAATCAAATTTCAGATTCAAGTTCTTATTTCTTGGACAGGAAAATCTCATACAATCCAAGTATGCGGAATTAAAATGGTTAGGTTGTTTAGAAAATCAGGCTAAAAGAACACAACCTGCCATATCCATGATAAAAGTACTTCTTAACAGGAAACATTAACCATTGAAAAACATTCCGTAACATGGTGTTAAGATTCTACATAAATATGACGACAAATGAGCAGGCATAACCTGAAAATGCAAGGGGAGCTAATAAGTTGTCCAATACATTTGGATATATGATGCAACTACATTTTTAATACATACAGTGGACTCTCGTTATGTCGTACCCCATGGGACCTGAGAAATTAGTTCGACTTAGGTGGAAATACTAGATATGAGGAGTAAATTCTTATAGTTACTACTGTCAATGTCCAAAACTCTGTTGGAGCTATCAGGCATTTCAACTTAAATGTGTTAAAGAGTTGACTGTATATCCTTATAAATGATAATGAGTTGACATGGACCTTTTACCAAACTTTCAGGGCTTGACACTACCATTATCACTTCAGTAAACAAAATAAATACAAGGTTCCTCGAATCACTGGTACTGCATTGATTTGTCCTGTCCTAAAGAAATATAGCTTTGTGAAATTAGGTTGTATTTTGCTGGCCGAAAGGACTACTAAATTGTAAAATGTAGGAGTCCTTCATCAACTAGCCTTAGGCTAACAAACTAGTGTTAGTGTCGAACCTGGACTTTGGTACAACAAAATCTAAGGTTTCTTTGTAAGGTGACAGATCCCGGAGTATTGTAGCCAGCATCTTATTACCAAGTTTGAAGACAATATGCTTTTTCATTCACAAACCCAAAATTTGCAAAATTTCAAATTTCAAGGATCTTAGAGTCAGAACCATTTTCACTTTTAATCTTTTTTAGAAGTCAGCAATTTTCATAGCAAGTATGCCAATACAGTACATATAATTATTTATCAGTAACCTTTGGAAGAAGGAGGGACATATTAAATGAAAAACAGCCAATCAAAGATTGCGATCCCCCCGCTATCCCTTTTTGGACCCCCTCCCCTTGTAAAAAAAGACAAGTGTTTTTGAAACTAAATTAATCATCGTAACTGTAAAACACCAAAAAGATATGGTTGCTAGGTAGAATTCCCAAAAATAATGGGTCTTTGAGAAATTCAGGAACTTTACCAAAATTAGAATCAAAGATTTTTGAAACCTGGCTGTTGAAAATCATCATTTTTACTGTAAGGAATTTTAAGAGATATGGTTGCTAGGTAGAATTTCAAAAAATAGCAGTACTTTGAGAGTTTCAGGAAATTTACCACAATTAGAATCAAAGATTTTTGCAATCTGACTATTGAAAATCATCATTGAAACTATAAGGCATCAAAAAAGATATGGTTGCTAGGTAAAATTCCAAAAAGTTATTGGTCTTTGAGAGTTTCAGGAAATTTACCATAATTAGAATCAAAGATTCTTGCAACCTGACAGTTGAAATTCATCCTTATAACTCTAAATAATTGAAAAAGATATGGTTGCTAGGTAGAATTCCAAAAAATAATGGGTCTTTGATAGTTTCAGGAACTTTACCAAAATTAGAATAAAAGTTTTTTGCAATCTGACCATTGAAAATCATTATTAAATCTAAAAGGTATCAAAAAAGATATGGTTGCTAGGTAAAAATCCCAAAAATAATTGGTCTTTAGAGTTTCAGGAAATTCACCAAAATAAGAATCAAAGATTCTTTCAACCTGACAGTTGAAATTCATCATTACAACTCTACATAATTGAAAAAGATGTGGTTGCTAGGTAGAATTCCAAAAAAATGGGTCTTTGAGAGTTTCAGGAACTTTACCAAAATTAGAATCAAGTTTTTTTTTTGCAATCTGACCATTGAAAATGATAATTAAAACTATAAGGCATCAAAAAAGATATGGTTGCTAGGTAAAATTCCAACAAGAGGCTCTCAAGAGCCTGTATCGCTCACCTGGGTCACGGCTGACACTATAAGTCAAAATTATCACAATGTTTAAGGTTCTCATTTTCAAATTTGTTTATTGACTGTTTAAGGGTCTCATTTTAAAGTTTGCTGATGATATATGATCCCAAATTAAACTATGTTCACCACGGGCAGCTATTTTTGATGGGGCGTAGACCAACTGTCACTTTTTTTGAAGACCATGTTAGGATCATTGTGCCTCACTTTGGTTCCAATTGGCATAGTATTTTCAGAGGAGATCTTTAAATGATTTCCCATGGGGTCCAAGGTTAAACAATGTTCCCTGCTGACTGCCATCTTGGATGCTATGCAGACATGCCAGACACATTTTATGAAGGGGACCAAGTAAGGACCATTGTGACTAAGTATGATTCCAATTGACCATGTACTTTCAGAGGAGAAGATCTTTGAATATGTTTCCCTATGGGGTCCAATGTTAAAAACATGTTCCCTCCTGGCGGCCATCTAGGATATGATGTGGACTTGCTGAACACATTTTTTAAAAGGGGCCACGTAAGGACAATTGTGACTAAGTTTGGTTCCAATTGGCCCAGTATTTTCAGAGGAGAAGATATTTGCAAGGTTGTCCAATTTTGGACAAAGTTCCCCGCTGGCGGCCATCTTGGATGACGTGCAGACTTGCTGGACAAAATTTTTAAAGGGGATCACCGAAGGACTATTGTGACCAAGTTTGGTTCCAATTGACGAAGTGGTTTCAGAGAAGATCTTTGAATGCTTTCCCATAGTGTCCAATGTTAAACCATGTTATCTGCTGGCGGACATCTTGGATATGATACGGACTTGCCAGACATTTTTTTTAAAAGGGGCCACCTAAGGACCATTGCGCCCAAGTTTGGTTCCATTTGGCCCAAGCTGTTTCAGAGAAGAGAAGATGTTTGAATGAAAAGTTTATGACAGATGGACCACTGACACAGTTATGGCAAGAAGATCACCATGGCATAGCCATGCAGGTCAGTTACAAAGTTATGCAGGCATAATAGCTCTGATGCTATTTCAATCTTTGAATACCTTTCCATAGGGTTCAATATAAAACCAACTTCCCCACTGGCGGCCATCTTGGATATGCTGCGGACTTGCCGGACACATTTTTAAAGTGGGCCATCTATGGACTATTGTGACCAAATNAATTTACCAAAATTAGAATCATATTTTTGAAATCCTAGTGTTCATACTAGCTGATGACATTAAAATATTGCTTAATTATAAAACTTCATGTTGAAATTTCAAAAATTATTAGTCTTTGACATTTTCAGAAAATTTACCAAATTTGGCACTGGGGTCTAAATTCCAAAAGCTTAGAATGTATTCAAAGAGCAATTCAAATAATTCCTCATGAAAATGTAAACCACAAAATCAAAATTATACATAGAGTTCAAATGTTCTGATGAGTACTAATTGTTTAACATATTTTGGCCCCTTAAGGGCATGCCCACAGGGGTCATACCAAAAGTCCGCTATCATCAGTAAATGAGATGCATATAATCGAACTTGCATACAAAATTTCAGCTTCCAAACATGAATACTTCAGAAGATTTCGCTTATTACTGGATATCTCGAAATACATTTTCGCTCATTTGTCCGCCCTGAGGGCAAATTTCAAAATTCGGAAACCTTCGGCACAGACAACTTTTATAGTGTTACTTATACCCTTATTACAAGGTTTCTGCGATTAAAGGTGTAAGAGGAGTTCCAGCGGAATCGATTTTTTCGTTTTTTGGACCTCCTAGAGGCCATGCCCTGAGGGGTCATACCAAAGTTCTGACACCCTCTGTGAAGTTGCTACATAATATGTGAGTCCATATCCGAGTTTAAACTTTCTAGCCCAAATGGCCTTGGAAATTTCTTCAATTATTGGATATCGCGAAAATTCGTTTTCGCCCATAATTTGCCTCTAGGGCGTTTGACCTAAATTCCAAATCCACAGTGCGCTACTTCTGATCATACTCTAGTATGGTGCCGAGTTTCAAATTTGTATCTCTTATAGTTCAAGAGCTATCGGGGAGCATTACAAACGCACACACGTACGTACATACGGACGGACTGCATTACATAATCCCCCCGCTTTCGCTAAGCGGGGGGATAACTAGATCGAGAGTAGTACATAACACCTCATCACTTTGTGGTGCAGGGATATAAAAATGAAAAAAGGTGAGCAAGCTCAAACACCACATGCAGGTTCAATGAATGGTGTTGCTATGGATGCAAAATGACATATTTTCAAAACCCTTTTCACAACTCTTTTTTTCTAGTTTAGTCCCCTAAAAATGGAACTCATTAACAGAATTATGTGAAATCATTTAAGGTAATGAATTACAGAATTTTTGTAAATTTCTTTTGAGTAACTTCTGACTTATGGTGTTGAAAAACTGTTTGAGTACCGTATTTTGGTATACACTACATGTTCAAAGAGAAAAGCAACAATTCGGAATTTCTTGTGGATATGCATATCCACCCTGGATGTTTTTATTATGTACAAATTTTCAATTTGGTCAATGAGAATCTACTTCTAAACTTGATGTTGCCTTAGAACTTTCACTTTTTCAACAAATCTACTTTAGAGTTTATAGTTTATAGCAAATTATGTGGAATGGCAAAAGTCGAATCTCACATATTACATCAAATAAATCCTTCCAATTTGCACTTGGTATCAAACTGTTTTGCACTCATCAAAATCATTAGTGAAAATTCTCAGAGATTTACAGTGTTTCAAGTGAAATGAAACACAGCCAATCAAAGATTGCGATCCCCCCTTTTTAGATCCCTTCCCCTTGTAAAAAAAGACTAGTGTTTTTGAAACTAAATTAATCATCGTAACTGTAAAACACCAAAAAGATATGGTTGCTAGGTAGAATTTCAAAAAGTACAGATTTCTGAGAACTACAGGAAATTATCAAAATTAGAATCAAAGATTTTTGCAACCTGACTGTTGAAAATCATTATTGTTACTGTAAGGAATTGAAAAAGATATGGTTGCTAGGTAGAATTCCAAAAAATAATGGGTTTTTGAGAGTTTCAAAAAATTTACCAGACTCAGAATAAAAAATTTTTGCAATCATACTATGGAAAATGATCACTGATACTATAAGGCATCAAAAAAGATATTGTTACTAGGTAAAATTCCAAAAAGAAATTGGTCTTTGAGATTCTCAGAAAATTTACCAAAATTAGAATCAGTTTTTGCACTCTGATTATTGAAAATGATCTTTACTACAGTAAGGAATTGAAAAAAGATATGGTTGCTCGGTAGAAATCCAAAAAATAGTAGGTCTTTGAGAGTTTCACAAAATTTACCAAAATTAGAATCAAAGATTTTTGCAATCTGACTATTGAAAATCATCATTGAAACTATAAGGCATCAAAAAAGATATGGTTGCTAGGTAAAATTCCAAAAAGTAATTGGTCTTTGAGAGTTTTAGGAAATTTACCAAAATAAGAATCAAAGATTCTTTCAACCTGACAGTTGAAATTCATCATTATAACTATAGATTATTGAAAAAGATATGGTTGCTAGGTAGAATTCCAAAAAATAATGGGTCTTTGAGAGTTTCAGGAACTTTACCAAAATTAGAATCAAAGTTTTTTGCAATCTGACCATTGAAAATGATCCTTAATTCTAAAAGGCATCAAAAAAGATATGGTTGCTAGGTAAAATTCCCCAAAAGAATTGGTCTTTGAGAGTTTCAGGAAATTTACCAAAATTAGAATCAAAGATTCTTGCAACCTTACAGTTGAAATTCATCATTATTACTCTAAATTATTGAAATAGATATGGTTGCTAGGTAGAATTCAA
Source organism: Modiolus philippinarum (assembly GCA_002080025.1). Taxonomy (NCBI): domain Eukaryota; kingdom Metazoa; phylum Mollusca; class Bivalvia; order Mytilida; family Modiolidae; genus Modiolus; species Modiolus philippinarum. The sequence continues at coordinate 203,027 of MJUU01001592.1, forward strand.
AAAAATAATGGGTCTTTGAGAGTTTCAGGAAGTTAATCAAAATAAGAATCAAGGTTTTTTGCAATCTGACCATTGAAAATGATCATTAAAACTATATGGCGTCAAAAAGATATGGTTGCAAGGTAAAATTCCAAAAAGTAATTGGTCTTTGAGAGTTTCAGGAAATCTACCAAAATTAGAATCATATTTTTGAAATCCTAGTGTTCTTACTAGCTGATTACATTAAAAAGTTGCTTAATTATAAAATTTCATGTTGGAATTTCAAAAATTATTAGTCTTTGACATTTTCAGGAAATTTACCAAATTTGGCACCAGGGTCTAAATTCTAAAAGCTTAGATCGGATTCAAAATGCAATTCCAATAATTTCTCATGAAAATGTAAACCACAAAATCAAAATTATACATAGAGTTCCAGTCGTTCTGATGAGTGCTGATTGTTTAACATTTTTTGGCCCCTTAAGGGCATGCTCCCAGGGGTCATACCAAAAGTCCACTATCATCAGTAAATGAGATGCATATAATTGAACTTGCATACAAAGTTTCAGCTTCCAAACAGGAAAACTTCAGAAGATTTCCCTTATTACTGGATATCTCGAAATACATTTTCACTCAATTTTCCGCGCTGAGGGCAAATTTCAAAATTCCGAAACCTTCGGCACAGACAACTTTTATAGTGTTACTTATACCCTTATTACAAAGTTTCTGCGATTTAAGGAGTAAGAAGCGTTCCGAAGGAATCAATCTTTTCGTTTTTTGGACCCCTAGAGGCCTTGCCCTGAGGGGTCATACCAAAATTCCGACACCCTCTGTGAAGTTGCTACATAATATGCGAGTCGATATCCGAGTTTCAACTTTCTAGCCCAAATGGCCTTGGAAATTTCTTCAATTATTGGATATCACGAAAATTCTTTTTTGCCCATAATTTGCCCCTAGGGTGTTTGACCTAAATTCCAAATCCACAGTGCGCTACTTCTGATCATACTCTAGTATGGTGCCAAGTTTCAAATTTGTATCTCTTATAGTTCCAGAGCTATCGGGGAGCATTACAAACGCACGTACGTACGTACGTACATACGGACGGACTGCATTACATAATCCCTTCGCTTTCGCTAAGCGGGGGGATAACCAGCTAAAACTTTTTAACAAATTGACAGAAAAATAGGTCCATCCAAATGCATCAATAGCTACTGTATTCTGATGAATAGAGACTGGACAATGACCAGTCACACTTGGATAAGCCTACTTTTCACACATTCCTATTCATCAATAACCAATTTGATGAATTTAAATGGACCTTTTTTCCTTTAGGCTCGTAAAACTGTTTTAGCTGTTACCAAATATATTGGTATAAGGTCTCACTTGAAACACTGTAACATCTATTTGAAAATCTCTGTGAAATTAATCTGACCAAAATCACACAATACATTTTCTGCATTTGAATCAGCCATTTTGTCATATTCTCTTTTTTATATATGAATTACCTGTCTGGAGGTTATGTAGTTTCTCTGACAAAATGGCCATGTCCTCTTTAGCCTTTTCTAATGCCTTTTCCAGTTTCTTTTTCCCTCTAAAATATTTTTTTACATAACAGTCAATATTAATACTATAAATATTTGAGAGAAAAAAATTAATTTTGGCATGATGACAAATAAATTCTACAACATTTCTTTCAACTTTTGTTTTTATATTCATTTTCTGTATTTCTCAAACTTTCAACACATTTTTGTAATTAAATATATATCCCATATAATTTTATCAGAAAATTTGTCTATATATTTATCAGAGCTTGCTTGTAACTCATGTTTATTTCGATACCAAAATAATTTCCTTTACAATTATTTTACAGCCTATTAATTTTTTAAAAATATATACCCAAAAATATTCATAACAAAAGATGTCAACACACATATTACAATATATATATTCTGTTTAAAACATAAATTACATAACATTAGATCTACCTAGAAACACTGAATACAACATTTCTACAAACAAAACATGTACAATTAAAGAAGAAATGTTCTCTGTTTCCTTTCCCCTTTGTACCAGTGAGACATAAGTATAAGGAAGATTTGTTGATTTTAATTGAAATAATTTTACAGGCTGAAATTCAGTGAATGTGTAAATTTTACCACTAAATCTGGAACTGACTGTTCATGGGTGTCATTCTGCTTGATCAGAAAAAATGTTTTCACAGATGCATTGAAACATTTTCATCTCCAAGAATTTTTTTCTAAAAATATCATTTGATAAGATTAATTTATAAATAAATTTAAGGTCAGCATTATTTCTTTGAGGGTAAAGTTTTTATATACTAACCTACTTAACTTATATAAATGCATTAATCAGCTGACCACTGAATTTAATGGTAACAGAGTTTTCACTGTGACACTGTGTTATATATTTATTAAGATGCAAAGCAGATATTTACATGTCCAACTGTACTTTGTATGTAAAAATGTTGTATTATTTCCTTTGTAATGGTATTCCATTAGGTTTCAAACTTTCTTCAAAAAACAAAATTAGGAGGGGTATTATCACGCAAATCAAAAAATGGCTACACATGATAAAGGGAGGCTACTCTGGTTCATCTGTAAAGCACCTGTCACCA
>MJUU01001592.1:207548-220584 GCA_002080025.1 Modiolus philippinarum
ACTTATGAAAACCAGGTCAAATTGAGGTCATGACTCGTCCTGATCTATTTTGAGATTGCCGTTAATAATATGAAATGAAGATCCAATATTATTCCATGAAATTGAAAAGACATTTAATACTGTTATTAAATGAGAAACAAACATTTTCTTCGCTGTTTTATTATTATTTAAGCTTTAGCCAACATTACTTCCTGGTGCAGTTGCGATAAAAATAATCACGTAATGCTAAAACATCACGAGGGGATTCCCCTTATTCGTCGGTTCGGAACGAAAAAGCTGACACAATTTCGTTATCGGCGATATATACCATTATTTCACAAATTGAAAGCTGGAGAATATTGAAATACAGCTTATACTAAAGGGATTTTTCGTTTCTAATTATAACATTGAAGATATCAGCCTTTTTCTCTCGTCGGCAAACTAGGTCAGATGAAAACACGCTGAACTTTTTGTTAAATAGCAAAGAAACTAGATTTATTTAAGGCATTTTAGTGACATCAACAGAAACAGTAATAATGTGGGAGTGAAAGCATTATACAACTTTAATTCTAAACATCGAAGATTTGTATTGTGTCAGGATTTTTGAACACGTGTCTGAGAAATTCTACTGACACACATTTTTCAATAAAAGTCACGTGACTCGGGTCATGAGAAACGCAGCCATTATAGACTTTGCCGTCCGGCTGTTGAGTAAAATTTCATTCTTTTAGGTCAATGTGACCTTGACCTGTTGGGGAACAAGATAGTCAAATGATGATGCTGAACCAAAATCTTTTATTGAAATTTCAATCTTTTTTTATCCTTATGACCTTGACATATAGATAAGCAAGACATTAACTGTTGGAACTGTTCTGAAGCTATAAAAGCATATCTAAATCAACACCATTTAAATGAAGAGGAATACATCATTAACTATGAAATTTGAAATCAGTACAGAAATATAAAAATTGTGTATTCTTGAGATACATGTCATACAAAAAGCATTTGTTCTGTGTGTCCTGCAAAAAATCATATAAGTGTTTCTACATGCCATGTGTGAGTACATGCATCAAAACGTTTTAGTGACTAAGACTTACTCTGACATAAAACTTAAACTTCTCCTAAAAATATCACATTTTATATAATATAGCATACATTTCATATCCTACAAATATTTCAATTTGGTTCTGTATTTTCATGTATTTTTCAATGCATGTGTAAGGTTTAAATTGGCCTCTGTGCCTGTATGCTTTTCTGAAAAGCCATTTCTACCAGTTATTCAAATATCTGAATATTCAGAAAAAGCCAACACAAAGCATAAAATACAAATTTGATAATGAAAATTTTGTAGATCAGTTAAAATATGACTTAAAAAACTTAAACTGAAAATCTCCTCTCACTATATAGGACAACCCACAAAATATTAGCATAATTTATCACTCTAAACAAAAGGCCTGTAAGGAGAGAAAATACAGTGATTGCAGGGGCTAATGTAATTCAACTTCTTTATTATTTATCCTGAATTAAATTTCTGAATGACAAATATGTCAATTTTGATCTTCTGACTCAAAGGTCCATATTTTGATAACTTTGATTTTTAATGTTTGAGAGGTTTTGTGATAGTATAAGAAGATAACCCCAGTTCTGATGTCCATCGCTGAAAATCACGCAGTAAAGATTCAGTTATATTGGCAGTACAAAATTTTTGCGGTTTTCAGTCTGCTATTTATTCGTGGAGTTTTATATTAGAGGATTTTTCATTAACATCATGAATAAATATTCACGGGAATAATTTTTGTGCTAATTGTGTAAAACGCGAATATCGCGAAAATTAATACCCCATGAAATATTTCAACCGTTGTTTTAACCTGGAGATGGGATGTTGTCTCCTTGACTTTCTTTTTCATAAGTATTATGGAGTCTATAATTAATTAACAAAATCCCACATCTCTCCTTCCTTCAATGTATAAGTCAGAAGAATCTTTGTAAGATTTATATAGAGTATATAGAAGATGGGAATCTTTAGGACAATAGATAATACATTTAATAATAGCATCAAATACATACACTAGTATACATAAGACTGTTTTCATGCAATTATCCTATATATTGTGGTCTCTATCTTTTACAGGAGTTTTTAGAAAGGAGCTCTTGTGTTTGGAGGTAGAAATAAATGGCCATGGCAGCTGAGAGGGACAGGACAACAACAAGTGTGGACCCAAATTGATGTTTCGCCCATCCCTACTTGGTCACAAAATTGAAAACTTAAACTGCCTAAATAAGAAAACATAACAGTTCCTAGACTGTGAAATTAGATTAACTGACAAAAGCAGTATAGCAGACTGTCATGTATCACCCAAAACCAAAATGTCAAATATCAGTGACCTACCACTGATAGATACTGAGAAACCAAACATGTTCACTAGAACGTGAAAATGAGATCAAGGGCTAAAACAAAATAACAGGCTGTCATCGTTCATCTAAGACAAACCCACATACCAAATATTATTCACCTTACATTAATAGATACTAGGAAACTGAACATGATCACTGGAAAGTGAAATTGAGGTCACAGACAAAAGCCATATAGCAGACTGTCATGTGGTACCCAAGACCAACATACAGTCAGACCTGTCTTATGTGACTTTCCAAGGGAACCACAAAAGAAGGTCACATAAGTCATGTGGTCACTTAATACAGGGTTGAGATTCTGGTCAACACTAATTTGTCTGTTGGCATTGTTGGTGAAATAGCGTCCATATCATAGCTGTATTATGTTTTTTTCTAATAATATGTATTTTGATAAAAAGGGGATATATTAAATCAGTAACCATAAATCATTTTTTTTATACTTTTGTTATTAACAGAATCAGTAGTTTTAAATAAATCAAAATGCAAAAAAATGCAATCGCAATTTGCACTTAATATCATTTCTTATTTCAAGATAGGTTACAATTTTAGTTTATATGAAGCAAATTAAATTAAATTTTGCAGAGCCAATTTGTTTTTCATACTTGTTATTTTTCCGGTTATATGTTTGCCAATATATAAAATAGCATATACCTCTAAATCCGATGTTTGTTAACTTTATGTGAATTATTATTTTTTTTAAAGTAAAAACGTTTTTTTTTATTTAATGACACCTATTCATAATGAAAGATTTCTTAGGTCATTCCATTTAATTTATCATTTTATTTAATTACACCTATTATATTATGAAAGATTCCTTTGTTCTTTCATCTAATTGATTGACAGGAAACCTTAGTTCATGTTAATTAATATTGTTTAAACAACAAACATAACTGACTGCAGACATCAGACCACAATTAATTCCCTTTACTCGTGGTATACGAATATAGTTCCAAGTAATAAAATATCTAATTTTTTTACTATTTTTTTCTGTGACTTGTGTTGAAAATCTTGATATTTTTTCGTGTTAATATGATAGTAGAAGGGCTGAACTTTATTGTAAACACGGTATTTATTAGATTTTGTAGAAAAGAAGTTCTGATGAGGAAAAAGTTCAAAGGTTAAAAATTGTGTTCAAATTGAGATTTTGGTCACTGATCATACCCCATGGTTGTTTACAATGTTGCCACGGAAAAAAACAGCGATGGATTTTTCTGATTTTGTGATATGTTTCTCTTGTGACATCATATATTATGTGGTGCGAGTTTCATTTCAATAATGCTGGTGCAATTTTTTTAATATGTCTTTATTTTTACAAAGAAAGCACAGGAAAAATAATTGTGGTCTGAGGCCTAATAGAAGGGGGGATGTAAAACACACAAAATGACATTTTTCATCTCCCTTTGACAGTATCCGCATGAAAATTGGTAGCTTGGTGCATTTTCACAACAGCTACTTGGCGATATCACCAAAAATGCCGAATTCAAAGCGATTTTAAATGAAAATTTTACTTTTTAAAATAAAATTTAAAAATTTTAATCGTATTTAAAATCTGCAAATAACACGGCCACAAAAACATTTTATGTGCAGAAAAAGACTAGTTTTCAAATGTACACACTTTTAAAGAGATATTATAATTTATTTCATCCAGATATTCCAAGAAATGAGAAAGTTATAGGGGTAAACAGATACCCCTTAGTGCGTGTATTTTATATAATGAAAAGGTAAAAAAATAGCACTGGGTGGGGTCATACAAAGTGCCGTAACTTCCATTCTACTGCAGTAAACGGCACAAAACTTTTCAAACTTTCATACTATACATTTCCCTACATTCCTGCAAAATTATTTTAAATTTGTTGGAAAAAAGTGTACTTAATAGAAGGGGGGATGTAAAACACACAAGATGACATTTTTCGTCTTCCTTTGACAGTATGCGCATGAAAATTGGTACTTTGGTGCATTTTCACAACAGCTACTTGGCGATATCACCAAAAATGCCGAATTCAAAGCAATTTAAAACGAAAATTTAACTTTTTTAAATAAAATTTAAAAATTTTAATCGTATTTAAAATCTGCAAATAACACGGCCACACAAACATTTTATGTGCAGAAAAAGACTAGTTTTTAAATGTACACACTTTTAAAGAGATATTATACATTTATTTCCCATGCATGTGGGAGATATGAAGATTTGTTTCCCTATGGAATCATATTTCCTGAAGGCATCGCCTGAGGGAAATATGATTTCCCGAGGGTAAACAAATCTTCTTATCTCCCACATTCATGGGAAATAAATATTTTATTCCACCACTAAGTTTGATATGTACAAATCATTGAAGGTTGTATCGAGAAGTGGTTCTACCTCCCCCCCCATCTATCTAATTTTTTTTTCATGATCTTGAAGAATTCAGGCAAAATTAACAACAACAAAAAAATAGCAAAAACTTGTCTGGAATAACTTTTTCTTGAAACTCTGGCTGAATTCTCCTATATTCTAAAGCCGCTGCATCTATGACATCGATGGGTGAAAATATAATAGCGTAATAAGGACCCAAGAACTAAAAGTACACTACAGTAAGAAAAGGCATTGTCATTGTTGAAATAAATTTGTTTTATTGATTTTTGAAATTGACATAACAACACAAATGAAAATAATTAAAATTGTGCTGTTGAGACCTTATTATTCATTAAAAACTCTTGGCTATGCGAAAGTGAGCTGTTCCTTAACCATGTTAACTCGGAACACCTCCTTACTATGATAGCTCTTGTAAAATCTAGAGAATTTCGAAAGAGGGGAATATGATATTTGGACACGATGTTCAGCGGGAGACACGATGTTTTGTTCACAGTCACGTGTGACAGTCTTGGCCAATGAAAATTCGTTATTAGTCAAGTTATAATTATATAGTGAAATAATATAATTTATTTCATCCAGATATTCCAAGAAATGAGAAAGTTATAGGGGTAAACAGATACCCCTTAGTGCGTGTATTTTATATAATGAAAAGGTAAAAAATAGCACTGGGTGGGGTCATAAAAAGTGCCGTAACTTCCATTCTACTGCAGTAAACGGCACAAAACTTAGCAAACTTTCATACTATACATTTCCCTACATTCCTGCAAAATTACTTTGAATTTGTTGGAAAAAAGTGTACTTAATAGACATCAGACCACAATTAATTCCCTTTACTCGTGGTATACGAATATAGTTCCAAGTAATAAAATATCTAATTTTTTACGATTTTTTTTTTCTGTGACTTGTGTTGAAAATCTTGATATTTTTTCGTGTTAATATGATAGCAGAAGGGATGAACTTTATTGTAAACACGGTATTTATTAGATTTTGTAGAAAGGAAGTTGTGTTGAGGAAAAAGTTCAAAGGTTAAAAATTGTGTTTAAATTGAGATTTTGGTCACTGATCATACCCCATGGTTGTTTACAATGTTGCCACGGAAAAAAACAGCGATGGATTTTTCTGATTTTGTGATATGTTTCTCTTGTGACATCATATATTATGTGGTGCGAGTTTCATTTCAATAATGCCAGTGTGATTTTTTTAATATGTCTTTATTTTTACAAACAAAGCACGGGAAAGATAATTGTGGTCTGACGCCTAGCTGAGAAGGCAAAATATGAGCAGATAATCAATTTGGATTATCTCCCTTATGCTGTTATCTCCCTTTAGCGGTTCTACTTCCGGATTGGCGGCTCATTTTAATCTGCTTGTCAACAAAGTCGTTAAAAACAGTGTGCAAGGGCTATTTTTGGAACAAAATGATGGTCGTTAGTCGCGTAACTCAGGTTGTCATTGAATACAGTTAAAATATATAGCAAATATCATTGGGAGGACTTCAAATTGTCGGATAAGACAGGAAGTCGTTTAATACAGTGGGTCGTTAAGGCAGGTTTGACTGTATATACAAAATATCATTGACCTACCACTTATAGTTACTGAGAAAATGAACTTATCATAAAAACTTCACATGTCCACTAGACCGTAAAATTGAGGTCAAGGACAAAAGCCATATGACAGACTGTCATGTTCTACCTAAGACCAACCTTCATTCCATATATCATTGACCCACCACTTATAGTTACTGAGAAACTAAACTAAGGACAAAGACTCAACATGTTCATTGGACCGTGAATTTGCGGTCACAGACAAAAGCTATATAGCAAACGGTTATGTACTACTCAAGACAAAAGCTATATACCAAATATCATTGACCTGCCACTTATAGTTATTGAGAAAGTGACCTAATCACAAAAACTTAACATGAAAGTTTACGCCACTGCCACCGTCGTCATACTTTATACGCATATGTCTCACTTTCCATGCCTTTCGTCACTGGCCAGACAAAAAATTAAAAGCAAAAAACTATTTATTATGCGGAAAAAATGCAATCATATTTGACAATAAAATGGAAGTTGTATATGTACCCATTAATATGTGTATTTAAATGTTCTAGGCCAAAGCTATAATAAAATATATAAGTTTTTTCCAGAATTCAATAAAGGGCTACGCCGAGCGCATCATGATATGACCGCAGCATGTCGACCACTGAAATTTTAACAAGTGTAGTTGAAAGTGAGTGTGGACATACTAAAGAGCTTGACACAATAATTGCATGGACACAATAAGGGGATTGACACAGTAATTAGCTGGACACAAACTAGGGAAAATGAAAATTAGCCCTTATGACTCCTTATGGTTCCTCTTTGACCCCTTATAGCTCAAAATGGTAAGAGCTACACCAAATCCATTGCAGACTACTGAAAGCTTATATCAAGTGGAATCCTAAGAAAAAAATCCTATCGAAATCCGACGAAAAATAAAAATTTCATGTAATCTTCAAGTTTGCAGTTTTGGTCCCTTCGACCCCTTATAGCTCGAAAACGGTAAGAGCTTCAACAAATCCGTTGCGATACTACTGAAAGCTTATATCAAGAGGAATCTAAAGAAAAAAATCCCATCAAAATCCGATGAAAAATAAACATAGAAAGCAGCCACAGCCTGCTAAGCTCACCTTGTGTGCAGCATTGTCACATTTAAACATGTCAGTAAACAGGAATGGACTATAATTATTCTTTGTAATGGATTCATTCATGCATAAAATATAGGTCACAGTCAGCATCCGAAGTATGCATGCATTGTTGTTGTCTTCCCAAAATGCATCATACATATCATATTGGTGTGGGACATGTCAGTAAGTGGGAAGGGACTTCAACTATTCTACCTAACCAAGTCACTCATGCATAAAATAAAGGTCAGAGTCAGCATCCGAAGCATGCATTGTTGTTGTCGTCCCCAAATGCATCATACATACCAATATGGCTGATGTGGGACATGTCAGTAAGCGGGAATGGACTTTAACCATTCTACCTAACCAAGCCGCTCATGCGTAAAATATAGGTCAGAGTCAGCATCCGAAGCATGCATTGTTGTTGTCATCCCAAAATGCATCATACATACCAATATGGTTGATGTGGGACATGTCAGTAAGTGGGAATGGACTTTAACCATTCTACCTAACCAAGTTGCTCATGCGTAAAATATAGGTCAGAGTCAGCATCTGAAGCATGCATTGTTGTTGTAATCCCAAAATGAATCATACATACCAATATGGTTGATGTGGGACATGTCAGTAAGCGGGAATGGACTTTAACCATTCTACATAACCAAGCCGCTCATGCGTAAAATATAGGTCAGAGTCAGCATCCGAAGCATGCATTGTTGTTGTCATCCCAAAATGAATCATACATACCAATATGGTTGATGTGGGACATGTCAGTAAGCGGGAATGGACTTTAACCATTCTACATAACCAAGCCACTCATGCGTAAAATATAGGTCAGAGTCAGCATCCGAAGCATGCATTGTTGTTGTCATCCCCAAATGCACCATAAATACCAATATGGTTGATATGGGACATGTCAGTAAGCAGGAATGGACTTTAACCATTCATCCTAACCAGACACGATGCGGACGCGGACGCGGAGGCTGATGAGGACGCTCCGGGTATCACATAAGCCCCCCTCACTTCATGAGGTGAGCTAAAAATGTAAGGTAATCTGCAAATTAGCAATTTGGCCCTGTTTGGCCCCTCACAGCTAGGTAAGTAAACAAGTTACCAAAAATCTAATAGCAGAGTGCTGTGTTAATTTTTCATAAGCAATCCATTGAAAAAACTGCATCAAAATCGGACAAAAAATTTAAAAAATAATTTTTTGGATTCGGCCCTTTTGGGCCCCATTTATCTTGGGAACGGTACATGCTACCTGAAATCCGTTGCATCCTACTGACTGGAAATATCCTCAGAAGCACACTGAAAGAAACCCCATTAAAATCTGATGAATAATAAAGATTCTACAGACAAATATGTGAAAACACCCAATTTAACCCTTTTTGGCCCCTTTTTTAATAACGGGTGGGGTCACAATGACCAAAACTTCTGCCAGCCTTCCTTTTGTACCAAAGAACAATATGTTAAAATTTGATAAGGATTGATCTACTGGAACAAAAGTTATTGACCAAAAACAAAAGTGTCTACAGACGATGACAACAGCACCATACCAATATACGACCACAAAAAATTTTGCGGTCTATAAAAAGAAAAGTGGCATTTTTGTGACATTGAAAAAGAATAATTCTGAGAAAATCTCAAAAATTTAATTTTGTGGAATGGTTTTAATGCCAATGCAAAACTTAGTAGTAAGTCTCCCAGGGAAAACATGTGTTGCCTTGCTTAATAGCAAAACTATTCTAAGTTCCATTAAACAGGAAGTGAGCAAGCAAGAGATCCGAATCTCTATTACATAGTATAGGTCCCAATACTGACACTTCATGCCAAATTGCAAAAAGCTCCGATACACAGTTCCTGAGAAAAATGCGACACAAATTTTTGTGACGCCGACGACAACGCTAACGCAAGACGACGGATAGTGATCCCTATATGTCACCACTGCGTGAACGCATGCAACACAAAAACTGTTGAAAAGCCCAAATTTCTATCTATCAGAAAAAAAAAAACATGCATTTTCATTCCAAAAATTTTATATCGACTTTTTTGTAAAAGATCAGAGAGAGACCACAATAAATTCTGTCATTCTACACAAATAAAGCGCAGGACATCATTTTACTATACATTCTCAAGAAAGCAGCAAGTTTTCATAATATGAAAAGTAGCTATTCTAAGTTCCCACAATACATTTTAATTTTCCCATCATGCAATATTACAATTCAGGTCATTGCACATGCTTGCTGTGTACTTACTCTTTTAGCCTTGAAAGTAAATAAAACATATAAATAAACAAAATTATTCCATGTTACACTGTAAGAGTTATCTCCCTTTGATAGATAATGAAATGTCATATTTAAAATAAATAGAACAAAATCTGAAAGAAAAATAATAGATTCCAATATTAAAATACTCAATGAATTATCTCCCTTTAACAGACGATAAAAAGAATTCAGAACATAGAAAAAAAAGAAGTCAGATTTGCAAAAACTTGTATGAAAGATCAAACATCATTAAGCTTGCGAAAGTTGTTTCACATTTGGGTGGAAGCTAAACCTAAAAGCCTCTTTAGAAAAAGCATTTTGTAGCAGAACAAATGGACAAGAATTAGCGATAGAACAGGCAAATAGAATTTCAGTCATAACCAGAAACAACAAACTGTTAATTATTTATAAGTATCTTACTTTCCAATATTAACTGTGCTGTCAAAACATGATAACTTTATAGTCTTACAAAAACACAAGAATATGTGTATAAAGCTCAACTGTAACCTATTTCACATACATACAATACAAAAGCACAAAGTTCATCTGCAACCTATCTGATATATTCAGAGACTATGTGAATTACAGATAGTTTTATCAAAATACAGTGAAACCTGTCTTAACCGAAACTTGACTTTAAATTTTTTTAATTTAACAATTGAGAGTGGATAAAATATGTTAAAAATCATGATAAAGTGGTGTACCGGTAATCTTTTTTTCTAACGATAAATGTAAAACACTGGGAATAGTGTTCCGAATAGATTTGGCAGGAAATAGCAGGGGGCTTTATTCAACATAGGTTGAATATGAAAATTTATCTAACTGGTCAGAACTGATTTAAACTTCACATATCTTTCATTAGAGAAAGAATATTACATCGGTAGTTGAGTGAATATTATAAAAACAAATACATCATAAATCACACATAAATATTCAAGCAAACAGGTATCATTGGATAAAGTGAGGGTCATGTGACATAGTGGGTCAAGTACACACGAAAAATGACCACATGACTTACTTTGCATCTAGGGTCTGTAAAGCTCTTTATAAAGTATCAAGAAATGCAATAATTTAAATATGCTGGATTGAAATCTAGATCTGTAAAGCTCTTTATAGAGTATCAAAAAATACAAATAAATGAAATAAACTGGATTGAAATACTCCTGATTCAAATTCAATTATGTTTGTCAATTTTAAGGTAGTTTTGATTAACTGACATAATAACTTCCAGCAGTAAAATTCATAATTTACTGTTGGAACCAATAGCAACATCACTGGGCAGATGCACACCGGATTTCCAGGGTGAAAAAAATCGCTTTTAAACAGTCCTTTGAGTAATTGCATTAAAATTGAGATAATAATATTGTGTTTAAAGATTTTCAGGGGGTAAACATAAAATTTTCTGTCAAAAATATCCATTTTCTTACGCCAAATATTTGTCACCATAAAATTCAATTTTGAACTTTATCTCCTCAAGTCCGACAGTTATTGTCTAATTAACCTAGTACTTTATTTCTTGTGGTGTTTGTTTTTGGTTCTGTTTGTATTGTTCATATTACATGTTGTTATAATTTGTGCTGCCTAAGGCCATACAAAATTAATTAATTGGTTCTCAGGCCATTTTTCATTTAAAACGATGAGGGAGGGAGGTGATTTTTTTTATCTTTTTATTTGCAAAAAAATAGATGAGGCAGCTTTTTACATTGTAAAAACAACCAAAAATGTAGTGAGGGAGATGATTTTTTATTTTTATTTTATTGAAATGGCAAAAAATAGGGTCAATGAGGGGCTTTTTTCAGGCCTCAAACTAGATGAGGGAGGGCCTGTGAACCAATAAATTATTTTTTCATGGCCTAAATTTGGCATATTTTTTGGTCCTTTCAATATTTGAAACCTTGCCCTTTCGTTTGTGGCTTTGGTATACATTTTGTAGGGGGAAGGTTTGGATCCAATAAAACTAGTTTAACCCCGCCGCAGCAGGTTTGCGCCTGTCCTAAGTCAGGAATTTATTAAGCCTTTGTGTGTCTTTTCCTTTTTCTAGTTAGTTTACTTTATGTCTATAGGAGTTTAGGATGATGTTTATTTCGCTGGACTTGATTGCTCTTTGTTCAGGGGCCGACTCCGACCTGCCGTTGGGTGTGGGGTTTTCTCACCGTTCATTGAAGATCTTATGGTGGCTTTGAGTTGTTATTACTCCCCTTTGGGTCCTTGTCTCTTTGACACATTCCCCGTTTCCCTTCTTTTTTCTATCTAATGCTATTTACTCAATTCCAAGCTTTCCATTTGCACTGTGATGGATAAATTATGCTTAAAAAAGATTACACTGTCTGTTGAGTGAGTTCTTACTACTTTTACTTTCTACAGTATTTGAATACAGTTACATGTATGTTCAGTTACTCTGTCTGTCTACCTTTTAATCATTTTAATTTTGAAATCACTTTAATTTTTCCATAGTTTTTACTTACTTAGTAGATGCTTTGTTTATTGCATAGTTAGAGAGCCAATTAATCATTTCCTGATTAAGTTCCCCGAGTCGATTGGCAAGATCGTCAGCTTTGGTTAATGATTCTTCAACTGTCTCTGCTACATGGTCCAGGTCAAGATCTGGTGTCTTAGGAAACCAGTCCTCTTCCTCATAACTCTTTGAATTTTCCATGAAAAACTTGAAATAAAATGAAATAAAAAACCATTCAACTTTGTTTCAAAAGATTATTGATCCATGGCCCTTTTGGTTGAGGTCATGTGACCCCTGACTTTCCTGCAATGATATTGCTTAAGAAATTTTCATGTCATTTCCAATCTTTAAATAGTTACAACAAGTAACAAGAGGCTCTCAAGAGCCTGCATCGCTCACCTGGGCCATTGCTGACAAATACAGTCAAAAAAAATAATACCAATGTTGAATGCCAATCTTGAATCTGTTCAGACAAGCCAGACACATTTTAAGAAGGGGACAAACTAAGGTCCATTGTGACCAAGTGTGATTCCAATTGGCCAAGTACTTTCAGAAGAGAAGATCTTGGAATATGTTTCCCCATAGGGTCCAATGTTAAACTAAGTTCCCCGCTGGTGGCCATCTTAGATGATGTGCAGACTTGCCGGACTCATTTTTGAAAGGGAACCACCTAACGACTATTCTGGCCAAATTTGGTTCCGATTGGCTCTGCGGCTTCAGAGAAGAATATCTTTGAATACCTTCCCATAGGGTCCAATGATAAAACCAGGCTTCACGCGCTGGTGGCCATCTTGGATATGATGCGGACTTGACAGACACTTTTTTGAAAGGGGACCAACTTAGGACTATTGTGAACATCAATATGTATTTGGAAACCAAATTTCATTGAAATCGGAAAATGTTGAATTTTC
>MJUU01001592.1:222006-235999 GCA_002080025.1 Modiolus philippinarum
TTTTTAGTAACAGCGGCCATGTTGTTTGGTCTTTGGACTAATTGAACACAATTTTGAAACTGTATACCCTGGTGATGATTCAGGCCAAGTTTGGTTACAATTGGCCCAGCAGTTTGAGAGGAGAAGATTTTTGAAATTGTAGACGAACAATGTATAAAAGAGCAAAAATTTGACAATAAAGGGCAATAACTTCAACATGGGTATTCAGATTTGCTTCAAAATTTTCAGAGGGATAGATCTTGGTATGCTGAACATTTTTGCAATTTCAAGTTGGCTTCTATCTGTTATAGTTTTCCTAATAAAAAATTAAAAATATTAAAATTTTGAAAATTTTACGGAAAAGGGGCAATAACTCCAACATGGGTCATCGGATTTTCTTCAAAATTGCACGGCGGGTAGATCTTGTCATTCTGATCATTTTTACCCTGTCAGATTTTTGATATCTGCTACGGTTTTTGAGTTATTTGCCAAAAACAGCAATCTACCCCTACGTTCTATTTTTAGTAACAGCGGCCATGTTGTTTGGTCCTCAGACTAACCGAACACATTTTTTAAACTACATACCCTGGTGATGATCCAGGCCAAGTTTGGTTTCATTTGGCCCAGTAGTTTCAGAGGAGAAGATTTTTGAAGAAAAGTTTACGACGGACGGACGGACGGACGGACGACGGACGACGGACGACGGACGCCAAGTGATGGCAAAAGCTCACCCTGGCTTTAGCCAGGTGAGCTAACAAAGAGGCTGTTTGATCAACTACAATAGTAGCTACTGTCCAACATGAGTAAGATCGAACTCCCTAGTGTACCGGAAGATTAACATAGGATATCTTTCACTAATGTAAGAAATTTTGTCTTTTCTTGAGTCGAGCGTAGCGAAATGAAATGAAAAGACGTAGAATTTCTTACACGAGTGAAAGATATCCAGATCTTTAATTTTGACCTTATGCAAGAGCCTATTTCTTCCATAAAATATGAAAAGAAACGTCTGCAAAACCTATACTGTGTGAACAACGTCGTCGCCATTTGAGTGGACTTTACATTGTGACGTTAGGTGTTTTATGACATTTTGTCATGGTGACGATTGTTTTATCACAATAATACACACTTATGGTTGGTCATTTACCCATGTAAGAAGAGGTCTTGTGCATCGATCTTAAACGGGTAATCTTACACTGCAAACCACAATTTACGGAAGATACATAATGCTAAACAGCATAAAAAAAAGGCGGAATAGGCCACCTGAGTCTTGTCAAACTAAGGTTAAAGTCTGACGTCACAGACTGATCTATCGATGGATTTCATTGCTCACTTCTTATTCTGATCTGCATGACCCTCATCAGGGACCAGAATTGACAAAACTATAGTTTGTAAATAGAACTACCTCATTTTTTTCTTCTTGAGGTTTTGAACATAATTTCACTATTTAGTTTGGTATGTTCAGAATAATCACATTCATTTGATTGGTCAATCAGCTATTTGCTTGGTTATTGAAACAGAGTACACATATATTTAATGTTTTTTGCATTTTTAGAATATATCTTTTGCTGTGTGATTATCTACCATCTCAAAGTGTAAAAGCTGTGATATTTATTCTTTACTTTTATGTTTTGAATGTTCTTGCTATTGTCATTTTTATTTTCATATATACTGTAGAGAGCTTATTTTTGAAGTATTTAAATTTCGTGAAATTAAGACTAGAACCTCTATTCCCCTTTAGTCAGCTTTACAAGATTTCCTTTTACATTCTAGAGGGTTGTTTTCATTAATTATTGATGTAGATTTATTGTATAAGCTAAAATGATCAATCACCAAAATTATAACCTTTACAACTTATCTTCGCAAAACAAGGGTTTCCATCCAGTTCTCCCCTCTTCACTTGAAGAGAAGAAGAGCAGATCTTAACCACTGGCTAGTGAATATGAATAATTATCTTATTTCTATCTGGTGAGACTCACTTCATTGACTGTTTGTAACAGCTTCAGTCGTTGTCCACATACATTTTCATACCCAACAATAAAAATTGTCAGTCCTTGTTGGTACTGAAATAAAAAAAAGTATTAAAAAAGCATTAGGATTTCATACAACTCTAAATAATCAGAACAAGAAATGAAATGCAGAAATGTGTCACTCAGAAAACAAATTTGACCTTTTATGTGTGCAGTGTATTGTAATTTTTCGCTTCTTTCACGCTTGAGAAAAATCCACAAAAATTTCCCCCATATGAATAGTTTTGTTTTGATGTGCAATATGCAAAACCTATGGCATCGTCCAATATGAAAGACTAATGTCTGACCACTAAAATCGCAAAAATAACACCACTCCCCTAAAATATCCATGTTAACAGTAAATTCCATATCAAAATCCATTTTGGAATTTGATTAACAAACAAATAAAACCCTTAACAGTAGATGCTGAGGACTAATAAGTACCCTGCATGCAAAAATGTGATATCTTCAAAACAACTTCAAATGAAAAAGAAAGTTTCCAAAACTAAAAATAAAACTGTGAAAGTTTCCAAAACTAAAAATAAAACTGTGAAAGAACATCATATTTAAAATTGCATGATGCCATAAATACAGATTAATACATGGGTATTTCCATATTGGCCTGGTTATCATCCTGAGACACCCATATTGGCCCGAGACGAAGTCGAGGAACAATATGGGTCGAGGGATGATAATCAGGTCAATATGGAAATGCACATGTATTAAACTTTTTATTACATACTTCCGACGTTTAGAAATGCCAGGCCGATACGGACCGGAAGTCGTTTATTTGCCCGGGCCAATATGGACCGGAAGTCGTTTATTTTGTCTGAGATGCACGAGGAGCATAAAATAACCTATTATTTTCCTTGGGTGTGAAACTATGGACAGTTTACTTCCGGTCATATTGATCATGCAAAAACGCCTTTATTTCTACTAAGTATGTAATAAAGTAAATTAACAAAAACATACCCCCTGCTCTCCCATTTGATTCCAAAGGTAAAAAAATTACCCCCCAAAAAATTTAAGTTAAATCAAATTTTTAAATAGCTGCTGCATAATAGCAATATGTACTAAACATTCTGTGAAAGTTTCATTAAATTTTACCAAGTGGTCTAGGAGGAGTTGTCGCCACAAAGTATATACGCTATTGTGGACGGAATAAGGAATGTAAGAACGGACACCATGATCACTATATACCGCCCGTTAAAGTGGGGGTATAAAACAGAAACGTGTTGACACAAATGATGATGATGATGATGCAAAACTGAATTTTACCTCAAAAGTTCTAAGGTATTTTTTCATGTAATATGGACTTGAACTGACTTTTCAATTTGGTAAACATAATAATAAAGGTAAAAGTGGATACCTTCATGTGAAAGGTCAACATGAAGTAAGACAGGTAGATTATGTAACCATCCACAGAACTATCATAAAGAATAAAGAGTCTCTAGAATACCTTTTGTTTTGAATAGCAGGAGGCTCTCAAGAGTCTGTATCACTCACCTGGGCCTTGGCTCACATAGACAGTCCAATTAACCGGAATAATAAAGGACATCATTTTCAAGTATGTTTATAGACATTGATGGTATTTGCTTCAAAGTTAAAATGTATTTATGATGGAAACTATTTTGGATATAGCTACCTTTTTTGAAGGAGGCCAACTGGAGAACGAACATAAAAATCAAAAGGGCATCATCCAAGGACAATTATGACTAAGTTTGCTTTCAATTGGCCTACTAGTTTCAGAGGAGAAGATCTTTGCATGTGTTTTCCCATAAGGTCAAATGTTATACTAAGTTCCCACCTAGAATGAGGTGAAGACTAAATGGACAATTTTTCAAAAGGGGACCACCAGTGAAATATTGTGACCAAGTTTGGAATCAATTGGCTTTTTATTTCAGAGTAGATATGTGTCCATGGGACACAGATGCCCCCCGCCATACAGATATCTGTAAACAGGAAGTAGATGAGTGACAGACCTGAAAAGGGGAGACACAGTACAACTCATTATATCAAAGCTTCATACCAAATATCAAATCATTCCTGCATACACAAGCTGAGAAATCCTTGACAAAAAATTTCAATATATGGCTATAATGGGAAAAAAATCAAAGGTGTCGTCAAACAGGAAGTAGATGAGTTACGGACTTGAAAAGGGGAGACATGGTACAACTCATCATACTAAAGCTTCAGACCAAATATAAAATCATTACTGCAAACACAAGCTGAGAAATCCTTGACAAAAAATTTCAATATATGGCTATAATGGTAAAAATTAAATTTGTCTTCAAACAGGAAGTAGATGAGTTACGGACTTGAAAAGGGGAGAAACAGTACAACTCATCATACTTAAGCTTCAGACCAAATATCAAATCATTACTGCATACACAAGCTGAGAAATCCTTGACGAAAAATTTCAATATATGGCTATAATGGGAAAAATTCAAAGTTGTCGTCAAACAGGAAGTAGTTGAGTTACGGACTTGAAAAGGGGACAACTCATCATACTAAAGCTTCAGACCAAATATCAAATCATTACTGCATACAAAAGCTGAGAAATCCTTGACAAAAATTTTTGGACGTACGTACGGTCGTACGGACAAGGGTAAAACTTAATGCCCCCGTCGCCTAACGGCGGGGGCATAAAAATCCAATGCTTTCCCATAGGGGACAATGTTAAACTATGTTCCCCAATGGGGGCCATCTTGGATGGGATGTAGACTTGCCAGACACATTTTTCAAAGACAGCTAACTAAGGACTATTGTGTCCAAGTTTTGTTCAAATTGGCCTAGTAGTTTCAGAGGAAAAAAAAACTTTGAATGTGTTTTCCTAGTGTGTACCATGTTAAACTAAGTTCCCCGCTGGCAGCCATCTTGATTGGATGTGATGCAGACTTGACAAAAACATTTTTGAAAGGGGTTAACTAAAGACTATTGTGACCAAGGTTGCTTCCAATTGGTCTAATAGTTTTTTAGAATGCGATCTTAGAAAATGTTTTCCCATAGCGTCAAATGATGAACTATCATCCCCGCTGGCAGTCATCTTGGATGAGGTAGGAAAACTTGACCAAGTTCAAAATGCTGAACATTTGAAATTTTAAGTTGACCTCTATCTGCAAGCGTTTTGAAGTATAGGACAAAAAGTATGAAATCATATAATTTGACCAATAAAGGACCATAAATCATACATGGGTACTTGGATTTTCTTCAAAATTTCCATGTATGTGGGTAGATCTTGACATGTTGAACATTTTTGCATTTTAAACTTAACCTCTATCTGTTATAGTTCTTTTCATAAAAAATAAAAAAACATCAAAATCTTGAAAATTTTACAGAAAAAGAGCAATAACTCTAAGAAGGGTAATCAGATTTTCTTCAAAATTTCAGGGTAAGTAGATCTTGTCATGCTGATCATTTTTACCACGTCGATTTTTTTATATCTGTAACGGTTTACCAGTTATTTGCAAAAAGAAATGCAAATTACCCCTATCTTCTATTTTTAGTAACGGCAGCCATGTTGTTTGATCAAGGACATAGAAAATATAAAATTTGAAACTAGATATCCTGGTGATGACTCAGTTGAAGTTTGGTAACATTTAGCCCAGTGGTTTCAGGAGAGAACATTTTGAAAGTCAGCTAACAGCGGACGGACGACAGACACCAAGTGATGGCATAAGCTCACCCTGCATAGACATGTGAGCTAGAAATTCTAGAATCTTATCTATAGCTGAGATTTCATTGCAGATTTCTATGAATATTGTTCACATGAAAATGTATAGAGTTACAAACCTTCCTTTTCTTTATTGAATCCTTCATAATTTCTTCTAACTCGGACTGTAATATAAATAAATGTATTAGAGATATTAATTCACATTTGTAGAATCTTCGTTAAGTACGTGTAGTTCATTTTACAATCTTTCAAGTTAGAAAAAATTTACTAAAAAATTAATATCTTTAGATTGATTTCCACCCTTTATTATTTGCAAAGGATTTTTTTATCAGATGAGCATAAACCATTGATAATCAATGCTGTTCAGCAGTACATCAAACAAACTAAAAGATTTTGTGTTTTTACTTGAAAATCTGTATAAAATATGAACAATTTATACAAGTGAGCAATGTTCTAAAATCAAAAGGGCATACTGAGAGGCTAGAAACTTTCATTGTATACTTGCTACTTTATAACGTAGCAATTCTGCTCAGAAGGTCTCGTTGCTTATGTTTGTATTTTGTCTTATTCATGTTTTTCCTGTAAAGCTCCTTAGCAGATTGTGGCATGTAATTGTAATTTTCAGCTTTTGTAAGCATTTCCTGTTATCCATTTTTTACATTTACCATGCTATTTTAAACCAGTTATAGCCTTAACCAGTGATCTCAAATTTTTGCAAGTTGTTGGCACTACCCATGTAAATATATTTTAAAACAAAGATAGACCTGTTTTATTAAACTTACTATATCATTAACATATTCCATTTTAGCATTCTGTTGGGTCTGGAAAATCAACTCCATACTGTTTTCATACGAGTCATATATCTGAAACATAAAACATATACATGCATTGCAATAACCAGAGGCTCCCAGGAGCCTGTATCATTCACCTGGCTTTCAGTTGCCACAATCAAGCTAAACATTGTAAGTTATGCAGTTATCTTCAAGGTCTCAAACTTTGGTAGCTAGAACACCACCAATATCTTGAACTGTATTTAAAGTCTCATCATGTTTTACTATATTTCTTCGTTGGGCTTTTTTGGTTAAAAAAACATTCTTGTTAAGGACCACTTTCGACATCAGTTTTGAAGTCGAGACATCATTTTGTAAATGGCAGTCAACAAATTTCAACATCAGCTTTGAAGTCGCAACATCAATATCTATTTGGAAACCAAATTTTATTGAAATTAACAATGTTGAAAATTCCCACCTTTTTTGGCAGCCATTTTGAAAACGGCCGTCAGCGAACAATTTTCAACATCAGTTTTGAAGTTGCGACATTAATACCTATATTGAAATTAAATTAGACAATGTTGAATTTTCCTGCCTTTTTTTGGCGGCCATTTTGAAAATGGCTGTCAACGATCAATTTTCAACACTGGTTTTGAAGTTGCAACATCAATATCTATTCGGAAACCAAATTTCATTGAAATCATACAATGTTGAATTTTCCGGCTTTTTTTGGCAGTCATTTGAAAATGGCAGTCAACAAACAATTTTCAACAACGGTTTTGAAGCAGCAACATCAATATCCATTTAGATACCAAATTTCATTGAAATCAGACAATGTTGAATTTTCCCATCTTTTATGGTGGCCATTTTGAAAATGGCAGTCAACGAATAATTTTTAACATCAGTTTTGAGGTTGCGACATCAATACCTATATGGAAATTAAATTTCAATGAAATCGGACAATGTTGAATTTTTCTGCCTTTTTTTGGAGGCCATTTTGAAAATGGCTGTCAATGATCAATTTTCAACACCGGTTTTGAAGTTGCAACATTAATATCTATTCGGAAACCAAATTTCATTGAAATCAGACAATGTTGAATTATTTTCCCACCTTTTATGGTGGCCATTTTGAAAATGGCAGTCAACAAATAATTTTTAACATCAGTTTTGAGGTTGCGACATCAATACCTATTTGGAAACCAAATTTCATTGAAATCGGACAATTTTGAATATTCCCGCCTTTTCTGGCAGCCATTTTGAGAATGGTGGTCAACGAACAATTTTCAATGCCACTTTTGAAGTCACCACAGCATGGCCTATTAACACTTTACCTTCATCTTCTATAGTTTTGGAAATAAAAGACGAAAAATATGAAAATTTTGAAAATTCTGTGAAAAAGGGCAATAACTCCTACAAAGGTTTTTTGGATTTTCTTCAAAATTTCAGGGTGGGTAGATCTTTATATGCTGAACATTTTTGCAATTTACACTTGACCTCATTCTGTTAAACTTTTTGAAATAAAAAATAAAAGATGCACAAATTTTGAAAACGATACGAATAAACAGCTGCGCCAAGAGCGCATGATACGCCCGTCCCCACTTAAAAGCAAACTGATTAAATGATTTTTGAAATTAAAAACTCCATATGAACAAACATGACAAGGGACTTCTGGTATGCTTCAATTATTTCATCTGTTGTTAAACAGTCAAAAATGTATATTGGTTTAGGGGTAGTAATGTTTGCAATTTCAAGCTTTTTGAAATAATCAAAGTCCAAAAATTCTGGAACGAAAAATCTGATGACAAAATAAAATGATAGGGAGCTTTCTTTTGTCAAACCCAACAATCCTGCAAAGTTTCAAGAAAAATGTTCAAAGCCTTCTCTAGTTATAGTATGACATGTAGACGAAAATTACAATTTCAAGCTTTTTTGAAATAACAAAAGTCCTATAACTCTGGAACGAAAAATCGGACGACAAAATAATACGATAGGGAGCTTTCTTCCATAATACCCAACAATCCTGCAAAGTTTCAAGACAAATTTTTTTAAGTGTTCTCTAGTTAGAGTATGACATGTGGACGAAAATTGCAATTTCAAGCTTTTTTGAAATAATCAAAGTCCCATAACTCTGGAACGAAAAATCCGACAACAAAATAATACCATAGGGAGCTTTCTTCCATAATACCCAACAATCCTGCAAAGTTTCAAGACAAATTTTTTTAAGTGTTCTCTAGTTAGAGTACGACATGTGGACGAAAATTGCAATTTCAAGCTTTTTTGAAATAATCAAAGTCCCATAACTCTGGAACTAAAAATCCGACAACAAAATAAAACGATAGAGAGCTTTCTTCTGTCATACCAAACAATCCTGCAAAGTTTCAAGAAAAATGTTCAAAGCGTTCTCTAGTTAGAGTACGACGTGTGGACGAAAATTGCAATTTCAAGCTTTTTTGAAATAATCAAAGTCCCATAACTCTGGAGCAAAAAATCTGACTGCAAAATAAAACAATAGGGAGCTTTCTTCACTCATATCAAATAATCCTGCAAAGTTTCAAGCAAAATGTTCAAAGCGTTCTCTAGTTAGAGTACGACATGTGGACGAAAATTGCAATTTCAAGCTTTTTTGAAATAATCAAAGTCCCATAACTCTGGAACAAAAAATCTGACTGCAAAATAAAACAATAGGGAGCTTTCTTCCGTCATACCCAACAATCCTGCAAAGTTTCAAGAAAAATGTTCAAAGCGTTCTCTAGTTAGAGTACGACGTGTGGACGGACAGACAGACGGACAGACGGACGGACGAACACCGGTATACCATAATACGTCCCGTCAAAGACGGGCGTATAAAAATGGGCTATAACTCCGAGATGGGTTTCAGATTTTCTTCAAAATTGCACGGTAGGTAGATCTCATCATGCTGATCATTTTAAACCTGTCAGATTTTTAATATCTGTAATGGTATTTGAGTTATTGGCCCAAAACTGCAATTTACCCCTATGTTCTATTATTAGCAATGCTGGCCATGTTGTTTGACCTGCCACCTAATCGAACACAATTGAATGGTTTGTCCCCATATCAATTTTGAGAAGCCATACTCTGGTGACAATTCAGACCAAATTCCTAAAAAGCGTCGTTTATTTGTAAACACAGGATCAGAGAAGACACTAGTATAAGATATGGGGAAAACCATTCATTTTACATTTTTTGATTGGTCAATTTTGAAATTTAGACAAGAAAGATGCATAGTGAAAAATTATCCATCTATTGTTTCAAACCAATCAAAACATTTAAAGTCATTGACATTGTAAAATGTTTTTAGTGTCTGCTCCAGTTCTAAGTGTATAAATAACATGATTCCCAGCCAATTTTTTTGTCGGATCCAAATAAAATGAGCATTCTTTGTAAAGGACCTTCCGACTACATCATTTCAGTACAGATTAGTTAAATTTGCTTCAATAGTTTCAGAGCAGATGTTGAAAATGATGTTTTTCCCCTAGGGTCCAATGTTAAATTTAAGATCTGCACTGGCGGCCATGTTTTTTATCCAATCAGAACAAAATGTGCAATCTTTGTGAAGGACCTCATCATTCCTGTAAAGTTTGGTTGAATTTGCTTCAGCAGTTTCAGAGGATGAAAATGTGAAAAGTTAACGCCGGACGCTAAGTGGTCCTTTGGGTCAGGTGAGCTAAAAACACAACATTCAAAACCAAGGCACTCACAGTGTGAACTCCCATGAAACTGAGAGTGACATCAGGTTCTCATATACTTTTTTCGTTTGATTCCTTCAAAAGATTTCACATTGTGTGTGGTTTCAGAGAAATAACAAAAAAATGTTATTGTTTTCAAATAACATATTTAAAACAATTCTTTGTGAAACTATATAGTGATGGTTTTTAGTATTCTTATTTTACATATTTTTTTATTGTAACCAAATAAAACTCCTACTTAAGGAGTCAAATGTTTAAATTTTTTCTGTTAAGTTCCCATAATCTGTTATGACACATGGTTCCAACATTAATCTACTTATCTGACCTTTGATCCAAATCTGTATGTAATTTAATTCTTGTGATTAATAACAAAGTTTTAATTTATTTATAAATATAGATGAAACATATATATATTCATATTCATTTTAAAAATTACTTTGTCATAATTAAAACAATTTTTTGTAAAAAAAAAACAAAAACAAAAACAAAAAACAAACAACAAATAGCAATAGAACTCAGGTTTATGTAAAAAAAAATATCTTGAAATGGACTTGGTGATAAAATACAACCACATACAATAAAAGATGAGCGAGTTTTAGAAACATGAAAAATCCTTGAAACAAGTTGCTGGAAACCTAATCTTATTTAAATTAAAAGGGAATGCAAATTTTATCTACAATATACGATAGTGAAATGAAGAGATGGACTGGAAATTAACAAATTTCTGGAATAACCCACAAAGTTGTCATAAAACTAGAGGTACTGTGGTCCACTGGGCCACAAATGAATACCCCCGCATGCCCAATATAATAAGAAGTTTAAATAAAAGGCTGATCTTTAAAGTAAACTGCGTCTTTTAATGTTATTCAAAAAACTTAATTTAGGCTAAGTATCAACATACCAATGTATCGGTAAACAGGAAGTAGTAGTGCAACAAACCTGAAAATAGCTTACACGGTACAACTCATCATCATGAAGCTCCAGACCAAATATGAAATCATTTCCACTTTTGGAAGAAGAGAAAAACTTTGACGAAAAATTTTCATTAGTAGTGGTATATGAAACTAAGTATTAATGTATCGGCAAACAGGAAGTAGTAGCGCCACAAACATGAAAATATCTGACACTGTACAACTCATCATTTGGAAGCCTAATGCTAAATATCAAATCATTCCCACCTGTAGAAGCCGAGAAAACTTCGACAGTAAAAGTGTTACGGACGGACGGAATGACGGACGGACGGACGGACGGACACCACCATCACTATATACCCTCTGCTTTTACAAAACGGGGGTATAATAATCAACTGTTGTAATGGCATAAGATGACCTCAAAAATAGTGAGTCTGACTCTCATGCCAAAATATCAAAGGTAGGCAAGAATGTTATAGTATTTATATCAGCAAGTACTTGCCCAACAGACCTACAAATTATTCACCAGGTAAAACTCCTCACTAAAAATCGTTGTGTATTCACACAGAATCAGAGTAGAAACGATATGAAACATGGGGACAAGCCATTCATTTTACTCATTTTGATTGTTCAATGTTGCTATTTAGACAAGAAAAGATACAGAGTGAAAAATTCAATTGTTTCAAACCAATCAAAACATATAAAATCAATGACTTGTCCCATGTGTTTAGTGTCTCCTCCAGTTCTAAGTGTACAAATACTAAGCAGGACAATGAAAAAATAGCAATGGTAAATAACATGATTGACGGCCAAGATTTTTTTTATTTTTAAACCATTGTTCTCTGAAGCAAAAGTAAAGTTTGGAATAAGTTTAGATGTAAGCAACAAAATATAATAGTTTATAAAAGAGCTACTTATACCTCTGAGTTGAAAATAGGAGCCATTATCAATTTTGTGATGAACAAATAATATTTCTAATTTGAAAACTGCCTGTAATTTCCTTCACAAGTTATTGGTCAGAAATACCAAAATTCACAAACTTCGAAGAATCAAGGGGCATAACATCAAAACCTATTTGAACCTCTAACTTAAAATGTGGTACACAACTACATGTATTAACCTAGATTGAAGGTTGTCTGCAATTTTTATCAAATGCTTTATTTTAGAAACCCCAAATTTACAAAATTTCAAAGTTTCAAGGGGAATAACACCAGAATAAGCCTGAGTTTTGTCTAACACAACTATTATACCAAGTTTCAAGATTGTCTGCAATTTTAATCAAAAGTTTAAGGTCAGGGACCCCAAATTTACAAAATTTCAAAGTTTCAAGGAGCAGAACTCAAGAACCACTTGGACCTCTGAACCCAAAATCGAACTGGCCGGAGTTTTGTAATAAACAACTTTCATATTAAGTTTGAAGACAGTATGTTGATTCAAACAAAAATATTTAAGAGGAAGGACAGATTGATTGATTATTTAGAGTTAAATGTCGAATGAACAATATTTCATCTATATCAGGACAAGAACAAGTTAATCAATTCAAAAAATTGTAAGTAAAAGAAGAAAGAAACAAAGGTGGAAGGGACAACTGGGGCAACGACTTTTAATTGCCACTGGAAAAGGGGTGAAATGGGTAGGGGCAGGAAATTTAGCCTTCCATACGACACCCAATCTGCCTGCTCTCTTTAGAGAAATATAGAAGGGGTCTTTATACTGCATGGAGCATGGCGTTTCTTCACACAGTTTGTCCTCAATGGTTCCCGGTCAGGCTTTCCGTATTATGACCTGACTACCCAGCAAAGACAGGGTATTCCCTTACTCACCATCTGGGAACGCACCCAGCAGCTCTGTAGCCGAAGCCCCTGACAACCGATTCAGGTGCCAGAAAGACAGACGGACAGACAGACACAGGACATGGTATATAACATGATAATATAATAATGTGGCGGGGTATAAATATTACAAGGAGTTCACCAAAATTTATCCAAGTACTTCTAAAAATGTTATAATGAAAAGAAGAAAGGGATCAAAGAGCAAAATATTTTAATGCTTTAAAATGGATAAAACCTGAAGAGTTTAAAAGCCTTATTGAAATGTCTAAAGACCCAACATTTTTAATTTCCTGTTTTTATTTCTATACTAGAATTAATTTCTGAAATGGCCATACAGCTCATTAAAATTATTGCAGTTGGAGTGAACATATGTGTTATGGTCTCATGTTCATTTACTCCATATCCTTTCGTAAAATACAATAGTACATACATGATCAACTCGTTCCAGCACCTTCTCCAATTCTTCTCTTGTTTCATCTGCAATTCTCTGCGCCACTGACCTGGCATTTTTATCCAGGATTGCTTGGGCCGGGGAGTCACCTCTACTAACTACCTCTCCCCTGTCCAGGAGAGAGATACTCCCTACATAGTTCATTGACATTTTGGCAAGGTTACTTTCTGATGAGGTATATCTGAAAAATAAGACATTATAAAAATATCTAAGTTCTCGAGTGGCAAAAACAATAAAATACAAGTAAATTAAACAGTGAGTTAAGCTGATTTTGCTCCTATGACACAAACTTCTTAATCAATATTCAATTTTTTAAAACAATTAAAAAAAAATCTCTTTCTCAAATTTTCATGCAGTTGGTTAGATGTGATGGCTTCACTCTCAATGGTAAGAGTCTAATATCAATATGCTCACTAAAGCTCACTTGTATGAAGTGAAAATTCTTACTAACCTGAAGATGAATCTATGTGCCCACTGACAATATTTAAAAAACTAGAATAACTGTGAGCAAAGCTCACAAAAACATACCCCCACTCCCCCATTTGATTCCATATGTAACCCCCCCCCCCAAAAAAAAAATCAAAGTCCTATGAAAATTTTAAATAGCTAGTGCACAATGGCAATATCTACTGAACATTCTGTGAAAGTTTCGTTGAATTTCACT
>MJUU01001592.1:250255-261293 GCA_002080025.1 Modiolus philippinarum
TTTATGGATTTTAATGATAAACTTTGTTCCCATAGAATGTTTCCTGTAGATACCATACCATGTGTCCTATAGAATCCAATGTTTAATATGTTCTCATAAAATATATCCTGTAGACCAAAGTGTTCAGCTATGTTCTCATAAAATGTCCCATAGACCCTAATGTTAAACTATGTTCTCATTTTAAAGACCCATGCACTTAGGCCATTATTAAACAATGTTCTCATTATAATGTGTCCTGAAGACCCAATGTTAAACTATGTTCTCATTATAATGTGTCCTGAAGACCCAATGTTAAACTATGTTCCCATTTGAAATACCCACTATTAAACTATGTTCTCATTATAATGTGTCCTGAAGACTCTATGTTCAACTATGTTCTCTAATAGTGTGTCCTGCAGACCTTAGTGCTAAACTATGTTCTCAGATTATGTGACATGTAGATCCCTGAATGTTAATCTATGTTCTCATATAATGTGACCCACTGACCCAAGGCTGAACTATTTTCTCATATAATGTGTCCTGTAGAAACAAATGCAAAACTATGTTCTCATATGATATTTCTGTAACCTCTAATGTTCTAATGTTAAACTATGTTTTCATATAATGTGTCTTGTAGATTTCAGTAGTATGTTTCTTGTAGACCCCGATTGTTACACTTTGTTTCAATAAAATGAATCCTCTACTGACCAGAATGTTAAATTATGTTCTCACAAAATGTGTTCTGTAGACCCCAGTGTTAAATTGTGTTCCTATGGACCCAATGTTAAACAAACATCACATTATGTTATCAGTAGATGCAAACTAAGTATTCATATATCCTGTGGTGTATCAAATGGAGTCAATTACAAGGTTGCTTAATTTGTTCCTTACATAATGTTTAAAGGTATAAGGTTTCCAAAGGGTATTTTGGCTTCCTCTGCTCCTAAAACTGACTCCCATGATTTACCAAGACTGTTGAAAATGGCATTAACCAATATATTTCCCACCAAATTTGAATTTAAAAAAAAAATTAGAAGTGAAACCTGCCAATTAAGTTTTTAATTCCCCCTAAACAAAAAAGACAATTGTTAAAAAAAATTAAACCAAAATAAAAGATTCAATTAAGACGGCTAGAATTTTGCAAATATCTGCTATTTTGTTGAAATTTATACAGAACCATTACCATATTAGTAGGTGAACTGTGCTGATGAAGAGAATGAAATATCATGTTATTAATGTTAATAAATATTAGAGAAAAGAAAAAATTTCAACAAAACAAGCAAGATTTTTAAATTGAAAAAATATTGATTTATTATTTTCTTTTGCCATATTCAGCCGTGTTCTAGCTTATCTTATTGGCCAATTGAAGCAGCATCAGAAACTGTAGTGCTCAGAGAAAACAAGAAAACCTGTGACTTTGAGAAGACAACTAAACCATCCTTTTGTACGAGTACAAGTCAAATGCACATTTTTGTTCTGAACACAGCAGCACAAGAACAAGATCCCCCCCCCCCCCCTTTGCAAAGAATGAGAACTCTCCTGCTTGAGATTACAGCCATTGTTAAACTAAGCTTAATAACTCAAAGGAACAGTTGAATGTAGAGGCTTACAATAGCTCTGAAGCAATGAATATGAACCTTATGGTAGTACATTCCATGCAGTTGGCTATCAAAGATTGAATACGGACCAGACAGACACTAATTTGAAAAAAGCTCATCAAGGACCATTGTAATAGAGCTTTTTTCCCCCAAATTCTTTTTATGTATTTCCTCAAGGTCAACTTAATGTTTCGATCCTATTTTTTGTTCCGACACTTTGTCAGAAGAATTTTACCTGAACACATGTACATCAAAAGAAACTGATGACCAAGTTTGCTATCAAATGGTGCAGTGTCTTTAAGAAACCAGACTGAGTGAGTGATCTAATGTTATAAACCTAAGTTGTCTGCAGGGTATTATTTTCCTATTATAGAAATTGGTGAAATTTTCTGTGTAGCAACATAATTGTATTATTGTCCAAAATATAAAATAGAATTTGGGGGTCACTGTGCATATAAGCACGAAAGCTGAAATAGAAAATTAAAGGATTTTACATAGAAATGATTATATGAGGAGATAGCTTGAAACACCTTTTATAGATTTTGTTCATACTTTGCATTTAATCATAATATAGTTTACATATAAAGAATAAAAATTAGGAGTAACCGTTGAAATCAGAGAGAAAAACTGCGAAATGTTAATTTCTCTAGTGATATGTATGTGAAATTCTTTTATCAAATTATCTCCCTTGCATAATTTATGTTTCTGTAAATCCAGTAACATATTTAAAGCACATGTGTTTTGGTTCATCTTATTATAACTAAAATGTTGTAGAAGTGATAAGGGATGAAAAAATTTAAAACTTTTGAACTTTCTTTACATTTTAAATAAATTTTACATGAAACCTAAATGATCAAGTACAAGACTAAGATGGCGGAATAATACCACTGAGACACCTCAAGTCTTCTATTTGTTGACATTTTAACAGGACACAAACATTCAAACAATTACTTGAATTCAGTGGACTTTGAAAGGACCATATTTGACCTCCATTTTTACCTGGCTAATTGTTAACTATCTGAATGCATTTCCAAGTGGGTAAAAATGTTAAATTATGACCATCATTGTCAGCAATCTTGGATACGAGGCACAGACCTCACCTGCAAGAAACAATATTTAGAAACACGAAGTCGCCTGTTTGTTGTCATTTTGAACAGGACACAAAAGAAGACCATCATTGTCAGCTATTTTGGATAGAGGCCCAGACCTGCAAGAACTATATTTAAAAAAAACCATCCAAAAGCCACCCGCACAAAAAATAAACACTTAATTTGAATTTTTTCTCAAATCTTATGTTGAACTGCACGTCTTGACCATGATGTCTGCCAAGTACACATTTAACATCAAGATATGCATGTATTTCCCATGAGTGCATGCTTGTGTACTCTGTTGGTGGCCATCTTGGATTGAAAATAGCTGTTGGATAAAACTGCTGAAATTGGCTAAGAATTATTTGTTCAATTTGCCAAGATCTTCAAATGCTTCCACAGTGGTTTAATGTTAAACTACTTCCTTTCTGTTTGAAATGTTACATTTGAGCTAGATTTGTCAGCCATTATATTTTTAGGATTCATCTTGGATCCATTCTGACAAGTTTCATTTATCAGATTAGTGACCATAATCTTCACCGGCAATCATCTTAGATAAGTTATAAACTCCCCAATTGAGATTCTTTAAACACAAAAAGTGTAATGTTAAACTAGATATCTCAGTTATATTCATCTTGGATGGTATGTAACAATTGATGAAACTGGGCCAATGTTTAAACTAAGTTCCTGCTGTGGAAAAGCAATTCAAGAAAAAATGTTTTCCCCTATAAAATCCCCCTTTAAGATAAAGTTGAAGAGAATCTATTGAAAATTCTCCGTGACAGGACCACTGCGTCCATGTCACTGCACCTTAATGTACACCAGATATTAAGGTACGTATGAAGAGGGATGTTATACATGTTACAGCACACATGTACATTCGGGAACTCCAAACCCTGAATTCGATACATCATAAGCCACATCCACTTAACTTGGTCATACCTGAAATACCAAAATGTCCACTAATATTGTAAAGATGTAATCGACAGTACATTGCCAACACAAAGCTTCTACACTTTTCCAAGGAATGCAGACCTGCATATTGTTTTGTTGTTAAAATTTTTCAAGTTGGTTCAATCTTGATTTTTCAGCCAGTTTGTAATGGTTTCAATCTCTCCAATACAATCATATTTTTACACCAAATGCAGAGGAGTCATTGTAAAGATTCACGAAAATCAATTGAAAAATATTCTGAAAAACACAAAAGAAAGTTTGCTTCTTTTCCGAATATTTTTTTGTACATTTGTGGATCTTCTCTTCAGTGTTGAGCCAGACTATTCTGTATTTGAAATATTTTGAAAATGTTAAATATTGACCATTAATACTGAAATGACTGAAATGTGAGAAAATACTGAGATTTCAAAGGATTATCATTTTCAAACTAAAATCTCAGTATTTTCTCAAATTTCAGTAATAATGGTCAATATTCGCATTCTAGTTCACTGTTTATTGGTGTAATGGACTGCATCAAATTTCCATCATCAAAGTCTCCAGAACTACTTTCACCCAAAATCCAATAACCAAATTGCTTCAACTTTGTAGACCACTTGTATATTCAAAATGTACCAGAAACCAAAGTGTGGGAACAGACAGACAGACACACAACTAATGGCATAACCCCTTCATTTTTTTTGTTGAAAAAAATTTGTTTTGAATTGTTTTTTTTTTCTGTAAACAACACACCAAGTTTGTAAATGATATCCAAGTTCCAACACAATTGATAACAAAGTGTCAGAAACCTTGGGACAGACAGACAGACACACAATTGATGGCATGGTACCACTTGTACCTCTTTTTGTGATGTAAAAAGTCAATTCTGATTTTTTAAAATCACAATAATATATGTAATAATTTCTGTATTTTCAGTATACCTATTTCCTTATTCCTTGGTCAGGATATTTGAGGTGCATGGATTCGATTAAAGAGCATTTTTGAAGCAAGGACTTAAGCTATTCGAACATGAAAAGAAATTTAAAGAAATCAACTCGAGTTTTGATGTTCAACAATATAAAGATTTAACATATCAGAAAAGGCCTCGAACCGGTGCTAGGGGCCGTCTTGAACTTACTATGAGGTATGAGCATAGCTCATTGTTGAAGGCTTCATGGTGACTTCAAGATGAAGAACAACAATAAAAGCGTTGTTCCTTTGCTTGTTTTTTACCATGTTTTTGTAGAGACTGTTTCATGTGCATTTACTCCATACCCTTTCATTCACCATTTAATTGAGGAATAGAAAATGCAGTTAGAATTTCCAAAAAATATTTACAGTAAGTGACCTAAATTTCTAATTTTAATCATGTGTAGTGCACATCTGCAATAAAATGAATGTATGATGCAAGAATAAAACATACTATGCAAAGTTTTCTTACTTTTTAAGAACACTTTGCCAGTTTATCTAATGTTTGTTGACACTCCCGCATCCATGGGTGAAGTGACACAGATGTGGCATTCCTCTATAAATGTTCTCATTTTTTTTTTTTTTGAAAGGGAATAACTCCACAAACACCTTCACCTCTAAACACAAATAAAACATGGCTGAGTTTTGTAGTCCTATTTCAAATTATTACTGTTTAGCCTGGCTGTTGCTGGGAAAATACTAGTTTTTAATAGAGTATTTTCTGGGAAAGGGACAGCTTTCATTGTACAAATACAAAATGCAGATTTTACAAACAAAATATGAAATACACAAGAACAAAAAACCCTTCTATTTAAATATATATATATATATTTTTTATTATATAATAAATTAATAATTACATTACATAAGATTTTTTATAAACATCCATAAATCTAAGGCAAAAAGTCAGTTCTCATTTGAAATGGTCTCTCTTTCCTTCGTTTGTACATTAATCATGTTATTTCCTTCGTTTGTACATTAATCATGTCAATATGAACATTTAATAAATATGTGAATAAATTTTTCACAGCAAATGAAGATATTCCTTTTCACTTTATAAGTTAAATTTAACATGTTCATATATAAGAAATATTTGCAACCGACTTTTAAGTACTGTAAGCTTTAAAATTATGACTTTTTTCTATCATTTCTGGGGGTTTTGCAATATAAAAAAAAAATATATATAATTTGATAATTAAATAAATTTTAATACAAGTTTGTATCTACAATATACATGTTTACAATTTACTGAATAAAATTGGATGACTGTTTACAATACATGAAAGCCTAAATTAAAACCAGAGGCTCCCAGGAGCCTGTATCGCTCACCTGGCTTTCAGTTGCCACAATAAAGGTTACATTGTAAGTTATACAGTTGATCTTCAGTTTCTCAAACTTTTGTAACTCAAACACCTCCAATATCTTGACTTGTTTTTAAGAGTCTGATGATGTTTTACTATATTTCTTTGTTGGGCTTTTTTGAGAGAAAAAAAAAACGTTCTTGCTAAGAACCACTTTCAACACCAGTTCTGAAGTCAAGAGGTCATTTTGTAAATGGCAGTCAACAAACAATTTTCAACATCTGTTTTGAAGTCGCAACATCAATATCTTCTTGGAAATCAAATTTCATTTAAATCGGACAATGTTGAATTTTCCCGCCTTTTTGGGGGCCATTTCGAAAATGGTGGTCAACGAACAATTTTCAACACCAGATTTGAAGTCACAACATCAATATCTATTTGGAAACCAAATTTCATTGAAATCCGACAATGTTGAATTTTCCCGCCTTTTTATGCGGCAATTTTGAAAATGGCAGTCAAGGAACAATTTTCAACATCAGTTTTGAAGTCGCCACAGCATGGCAAATATTTCATCAATTTACACTTAACCTTCATCTTCTATAGTTTTGGAAATAAAGGATGAAAAATACGAAAATTTTAAAAATTCAATGAAAAAAAGGGCAATAACTCATACAAGGGTTTATGGATTTTCCTCAAAATTTCAGGGTAGGTAGATCTTAATATGCTGAACATTTTGGCAATTTAAAGTTGACCTCTATCTGTTAAAGTTTTTCAAATAAAAAATAAAATAAATTAAAATTTTGGAAATTTTACAGAAAAAGGGTAATAACTCCAAGACTGGTTTCAGATTTCCTTCAAAATTGCCGGGCAGGTAGATCTTGCCATGCTGATCATTTTTACTTGTGTCAGATTTTTGATATCTGTAACGATTTTCGAGTTATTTGCAAAATACAGCAATTTACCCCTATGTCCTATTTTTAGTAACAGCAGCCATGTTGTTTGATCCTCGGACTAATCCAACACAATTTTGAAACCGCATACCCTGGTGATGATTCAGGCGAAGTTTAGTTACAATTCGCCCAACAGTTTCAGAGGAGAAGATTTTTGAAATGGTTTACGGACGGACCGACAGACGGGCGGACGGACAGACGATGGACGCAAAGTGATGGCAAAAGCTCACTTGGCCTTTTAGGCCAGGTGAGCTAAAAACTATGCAGTGAATCATTAATAAATACAATTTGTTTTATATGCACTCTTGACTATCCGTGTCAAGACTCTTAAGCTTGGCAAAAGTATATCTTGACAACATCTTATTAATTAAACAAAAATTTTGGATGGATCTGGTTTTTTAATTAAGTTATTTCACACATTTTTTCCCCTAATTAGAAACCAAGAGTTATCTCCCTTTTGCAACACACAAAGTGGCATGTCTTTATGATAAAGTTTAACATAAATACTTTTGACAATTCTTGTCCACAGAAAAAAAATGGGATCTATAAATAATAATAAACAGCTGCGCCAAGTCGCATGATACGCCTGTCATCATCCTTCAAAACTTTAAAGTGATTTAGGTAAGGGGTTCTCAATTCAGAAGCACCTATAACTGCCTAATTAAGCTTGATATCTCTTTAAGAAATTAATCTGCAAAGTTAAAAGTGAGCTGATCAAAGTACTTATCAGTTAGAGCGCGACATGTAATAAATTGCATTAAAATTGACAACAAAGTCCCATAACTCTTGCAAGAAAAATCAAAATTTCACGGAAAAGTATACAGACTGTAAGGTCATCACATCAAATACCTCTTCAAAGTTTGAAGTGAATTGGCCAAAGAGTTGTCAAGTTAGAGCGTGACGTGTAAAAAATTGCCTTAAAATTAACCAATCAAGTCCCATAACTCTTGCAAGAAAAATCGAAATTTCACGAAAATGTATACAGATCGTGAGGCCATCATACCCAATACCTCTACAAAGTTTGAAGTGAATTGGCCAAAGGCTGTCAAGTTAGAGCGACATGTAAAAAATTGCCTAAAAATTGACGAATAAATTCCCATAACTCTTGCAAGAAAAATCGAAATTTCACAAAAAAGTGTACAGATCGTGAGGCCATCATACCCAATGCCTCTACAAAGTTTGAAGTGAATTGGCAAAAGGGTTGTCAAGTTAGAGCGCAACATGTAAAAATTGCCTTAAAATTGACAAATAAAGTCCCATAACTCTTGGAAGAAAAATTGAAATTTCACGAAAAAGTGTACAGATCGTGAGGCCATCATACCTAATACCTCTACAAAGTTTGAAGTGAATTGGCTATAGGGTTGTCAAGTTAGAGCGCGACATGTAAAAAAATCGCTTAAAATTGACAAATAAAGTCCCATAACTCTTGCAAGAAAAATTGTAATTTCACGAAAAAGTATACAGATCATGAGGCCATCATACCCAATACCTCTACAAAGTTTGAAGTGAATTGGCTTAAGGGTTGTCAAGTTAGAGTGCGACATATCAAACAGATGGACAGATGGACAGACGGAAGGACAATCGGACATTGGTATACCATAATACGTCCGTCATTAGACGGGCGTATAAAAATACACAATTCAATCAATATTATACAAATACTCTCTTGCTCATTTCACAGTCTTTTTTATTCAACCTTTTAACAATTTTTTTCATACATTTCATGAAAAAAAATTAATTAAAAAAAAACTTAAGAATTAACTAATTGTTTTCTATCTTATAATATCTTAATTACTTTCAATTATATGAAAGGACACGATGGTTACTCATAACCTGCCAATTTCCCCTATTTCTTGGGTGTTTTTGTTGAAACCTTATTATGTAGACTTCAAAACTAGCATACCAAAAGAATACAAGTAAATGGGTAGAAATTGATTATGAAACGCATACCATATACTTGAACTGTCCCTAATATATGTATGAAGCTTCAGTGTAAATTTGAACGAAAGCCTGTCACAGTTAATTTGCTTGGATATACCATGTATTTGTAGAGACTTTGTCTCATGTACATATACTCCATATCCTTTGATTGTTTATTTAGACGATGAACATCGTCCATGTACAATGGATGGACATTGAAAATGGATGGCGTGGTATCGCCATTAACAGGGGTAGTTTAAAAAGGGAGCACTGGATCTAGATATTCATTTGAAGTTTCAGTCAGAACTCTTGATTCAAGCTTCTTTTTTTTATTTAATACTGGGATGAACATTTCTTTAAACTGTCTACGACATTTCAATAGCAATTGCTGTTGAGTTGCTACTGGACACTACCTCCGTAAAAGGGAAGTTTGGCACCCTATTTAACCAAATTAACCCACCATTTCTTCTGAATTGCCTATACCAAGTCAGGACCATTGCTACCGACAATAGACCATATCCGACCTATGGTATAAGGATTTACCAGACTACTTTTCAATACGTCACAGTATAGAAAACGTGACGTCATAGAACCTAAAACGTCATGAAGTTGGTCACATGGGGCGGACACGTTTGTGACGTAGGGCGGACTTACAACAACTGGTGAATCTGAATACCAGAACTCGGATATGGTCTATTTTTCTGGTGGTTTTCCACCTGCTTTGTCTCTTTGCCTAATGGACTTTAGCTCCTTACAATTCTGTTCAGTAATTTTGTTTTTAATCCCCATTTCTTAATGTTATTATGTAGGTATCCTAGTACTACCAGTATCTAGATACTTCCTAGTAACTAGAGAATCCTTTCAAATATCTAGATACAGTCCAACTTCGATGGATCGAACACGCAAGGGACTGTTGAAAACAGTTCGAGCCAACAGGGTGTTCCAGGTCAAACTATGTTTCAGCTTGAAAAAAGGGATCAGGGAATGGGTTTGAGGCATCCATGGTAATAGAATTAATGCAGTTTGATCCATAGAAGTTCTACTGTATTTAAATATAGAATAATGGAAGTATTGTTTTTGATACAAAAAATATTGGCAAGCAATAATGGACAAGCCCCTTGTGGGGGAGTCCATTATTGGAGCCAATATTTCTTGTATCAAAAACAAAACTTTTATTATTCTTTTTATCGGTAATTAACTAAATCAGAACAAATTTTGAAAATGAATGTTAATTTCCAACAAATTTTGAAATTGACTAGTATTGATTAGTGAAAGAATTTGTACGATCTGCTATAGATGTATATTTCTTTGTTTCATTGATTCTGATTGACAAAGTAGGCGTGGCCTAAGATACTTTTTGCCAATATTTTTTCGTATTCGAGCAGTAGCTAATACTGAAAAATATTTGCTTTGTGAGATCATAGGAAACTCATACAAATTACCGATGAAAAAAAATATCTAAATACTAGTTGCGGGAATTATCTAGATACTAATTGAAAGTATCAAGATGTATACTTTATTGTTGGTTGATG
This sequence comes from Modiolus philippinarum, assembly GCA_002080025.1. NCBI lineage: Eukaryota > Metazoa > Mollusca > Bivalvia > Mytilida > Modiolidae > Modiolus > Modiolus philippinarum. Next base: position 260,523 of record MJUU01001592.1, read on the forward strand.
CTAAGGCATAGTGACTTATGCATAGTATCAGGAAGTTTTTTTTTAGTGTTTTTCAAAAGAAAACATCCTGATATTATAGATACTTTTAATAGCTATCAAAAATATTTTTTGGGTGAAAAAAGAGGTAATGTTGACATGTCAACAAATTGCTGAAGTCTTGAAAACAAAGGTTAATATTAAGTTCACCTTGTTATAACATATTGTCGCAGCAACATAATTTTGCTTGGATGTTGACAAACTTGAATGGAAATCTACTCAAGCAGAAAATTTAGGTCAAAGTGACACAAATTTGCCTGGATGCTGACCTACCATCCGAGATGCATTCAATTGCAAATATACAAGGTTACATGATCCTACCATGTATAGTGACTGAGATCTGGACTTGGAGGTAAATTTGAATGTAAATTGTTCAAGCAAAAAATATAGGTCAAAGTGACCTAATTTTGCCTTGATGCTGACCTACAATCAGAGATGCATGCATTTGCAAGGTTACATGATCTGAGCATGCACAGTGACCGAGACAGGAACTTGGAGGTAAACTTGAATGTAATCCATTAAGAGTAAAATATTTTGAATGTAGCATCTCAAGATATAGAGATGTGAATTGAAAATAACAACAGGTAGGTCAAAATACTACTCGATGATTATCTCTACTGACGACTTGTGATGACCCCCCCAAATATACAAAAAGGATTACCTCTACTGACAACTTGTGATGACAGCCCCCCCCCCAAATATACAAAAAGGATTACCTCTACTGACAACTTGTGA
>MJUU01001593.1:0-31328 GCA_002080025.1 Modiolus philippinarum
AGATGCTTAAACCGCAAGCAATGTAAAAAATGTGAGTGAATTAAGAATTTAGCCCGTTTTACCCGTCTCAACTGTAGTGAATAACAATTGCTTATTTTCGTTAATCCCGTAGATAGTAGTTAACAATGGGGAAAAGCCGTAGGTTTTCAAAAAACGTTTTTTGAAAACCTACGGCTTTTTGCCATAGTTAACTACTCCCGACCAATATTTTTTTCAAAAGGGGGGCCCGGAACCCAATTTTTTTAAAAACCCCTAGGAATTTTAAATATTTTCCGACCTAAGGGGGGGCCCGGGCCCACCCGGGCCCCCCCTAAATCCGCCACTGTTTGCCTAACCTGTTAGGAAGACTTTTCAAGTTTAGACCTTGCTACGGTGACTTCAAGATGAAGAACAACAGTAAAAGCGGTGTTTCATTGCTTTGTTTTACCATGTATTTGCAGAGACTTCATTTACGATGCCTGTTGATGGGGACTACAATATCCCTTTGAAAATTGAAAATGATCCTTATAAAATTATTATTATTATATACTAGAGTGGCAATCTTGTCATGTATATTCTAGTTCTCAACAGGAAAATTGTTTCATCTTTTCAAAAATTGAAAAAAATCATTGCAATATTCGGACGTAACAGTACAGTAGGACAGATATTTCCTAAATAAATTTCAAATTAAATTGTTTCAAAGAAGATAGCCAGTTTGAGTTCATTTATGATCAATCATGGCTAATTACGACCCAAACTCTTCTTCAAACAGTCTTGCTATTCCACTGTGGTAACTATGTCATCACCATGAAACTTACATTTCACATGAATTCAGGACAGACAAAGTTACGTCCAACATGGCCAATTTCAAACACGATTTTTATCCTTTTAATGTTCTACTTTCTACTCATTTTAAAACCATTCTATAAGTATCATTTTAACTTTTAAAATTACCAACATTAGTGTTATCTTCAAAGAATTGACACTGGCAGAATTATAAGTTTGGTACTTTTTGGCTGTCCCGTTTTGAACATAAAAAAAACACCTAATTTTACTATTTAAATTCCTATAACTTTTTAAGTATTTCACTGTACATTATCAAATTGTGTACGCTATCTCTCTATCATATACTGAATCCAATGGTAACATGATTTGGAGACATAGGACATTGTCATAGGACATGAGGTAAGGCATGAAAAAATTAGAATTTTTGTGGCACATACAAAAGTGGCACCTTACCAAATACTTACATGTAGCCAGAAAGGCGAACGTGATTGTAGGCAAACGGATCCGGATTCATTATCACCCAAGACGGGAAATTTTATTGGCCATATAATGTGGTAGGACACCCACCAAAGTGAATAATCGAATCGAATGTTATAAAAAGGACATAAAGGTAAAAACAATAAAAGAAGATATAATAAAAATTATAATATACCGGTAATTACGACCTTTTTCATGACCTTCAACATATAGTGAACATAAACATGATAAAATACCATCAACTTTTATCGATAAATGGACGTGTGCGAATGGACATGATGGACTCTGGACAACTGGGAAAGTGGGGGAACAGACTCGGATTCATTTTCACCCAAGACGGGAAATTTTATTGGCCCACTTTAAGAACCAATTTTTTTTTCCCGAAATATACTATGCTAGGAAAATTTGTTGAGCACCATTTCCTATTGAACAGAGTGAGGGCTAGACTACTTTTTTTCAACCAAGGTGCTAAAGTGGTCAGGCCCTTTGAAAATCAAATGGTTCGTAAACCATGTGCAACACTTGCAATTGAGAGTATTGAATCAAATGGTATAATTGTGCAACACTTGCAATTGAGAGTATTGAATCCAATGGTATAATTGTGCAACACTGTCGTCACTGGAGAGTATTTGAATCCAATGTTATAATTGTTATGCTGGAAATAATCACCAGAAAATTATAAGAATACTACAAACAAAAATATACCTATTTAGACAATAGGCCATATCCGAGTTCTTGTATTTAGATTTACCACTTGTTGTTTGTCCGCCCTACGTCACAAACATGTCCACCCCATGTGACCAGTTAAATGACGTAGTAGGCTTTGTGACGTGACGTTTTCTATACTGTGACGTGTTAAAAAGTTGTCCTGATACCACAGCTCGGATATGGTCTATTGACAAATCATGCAAATAGCGAATAGACTTGAATCAGGCTTTTGAATTATTGAAGCCACAGGGGCTGGTAACAACTACAATATTGATATATATATATACTGGGTTCCATATAAGAAGGAGAAGCTTAAGGGGAACAATAGAATTCCAAAATACATATTTTCTTTACGTATATATGGGACTCGGTCTACATAAAGGGTGGCAAGACCATTTCAGTGACACCGGGTTAGGCCATTTTTAACTTCGGGAAATCGAGATGGCCCCTTTATAAGACCGGGAATTAGGGATAGAAATAACATGGGGACACAGGAGGGGTGTTTTTAGACACGGGAAATTGGGATTTGATGGTGAAATTTAAAGGGATTAGCAAAAATTGGTTTCTTAAATACAATCTTTCGAGATCGGGACTTTTTCGCATAAAATGTCTGAATACAAGGTGGCGAGACCATTTTAGTGATGCCGGGTTAGGCCATTTTTAACTTCGGGAAATTGAGATGGCCCCTTTATAACACCGGGAATTAGGGATACAAATGACATCGGGTGTTCCCTATATACTGGGTCCCATGTCAGAAGGAGGAGAACAACGAAAGTCAAAAATACATGTTTTCCTTATTCATATATATGGGACTCGGTCTATCAGATTCGTATGTTTTAATTTAATACCGGCCCCTGAGATTGAAGCTACTTGGAACTCCGAGACTTGGAATTACGAATCCATTTCCTCAGATCTCGGAACCGTTCAAGCGCAAGGGCGGTAAGTGCCACAGCCAGTTCGTATTATTTGTGTAAGCATGCACTCACATGCACTATGCAAACTATACCTGATTTATAATCCTTATTTTCTAACGTACATTTTCTTTACACGCCTTGGGATGTAGGTCAAGCAGAGATGTTATGAAATGCTGACCACGTGACATAAAGGGTGGAATTGGACAAAATGGAAATGATGTTTGTCGACATTTTCTTTAAATATAAATTGTACTAATCGATAAAAATGCTAAATGGAAGCACGATAATTTGAAGAAAACTGCACATTAATTAAGAAAAATATTTTTTCCAGGAACACATGTCGATCTCTATGAACGACGAAATATGTACATAGGGTCTCTGTGTTAAATTTTGAGGTCCACGACGGGGATATTTTGCAACGCTAACAGAGAAAATTATTATATAAGAGATAATCAATACTTGAAGTAAGCCTTTCTCTGTACTTCTTTGTAATTTCTTCTGTTGGTCTGCACATGTGATAAAACAGTCACTGATTCGATCAAACCTCTAATTTTATGCCAACAGCAACTCAAAGTTGTTTCGTGCTTTTGGTTTTTTTTTTGGTTTGTTCTTGCATTCTCCTATGGTAGCTCTTTATTCTTCCACAAAAACGCAATTCTATCTCTTTCCACCTTTCGGTCTCCATTGCCTAAGTATCTCACGCTTTGTTTAACACAATTGAAAAGTCTTTTATAGTATTTGTATATTAATAAATAACTAAATACCGAAGTTACTGTGAATTTAAATTCTGCATATATTATTGATTATTGCACAATACCTCATCTTTATTTATTAACTTCTGATTTTAAATTTACACATTACTGTTCTTATTCTTTTTATCATATCTATATTTATAAATCTGGCTAAGCGATATTGCAATACCAATCCCATCATCCTCTACAAACCTGTTCCCAGTACCACCTATAGTAAATGTTTATAATACTTTTCAACTTCCACAAGGAAACAGAAAAATTAAACCCCGCCCCGTTTTATCAGGACAAAACTGGACGCCATTTTGATTTTGGAGAATCTGAAATTCCTATTGGTCAATAGTCTTCTGTGCATGCGTTCTCCTCACTGCGCAAGCGTACTCCTGACTACACCACAAGAACTATCTATATAGCTAGGCTATTCCATAGCCTAGCTAATAATAAATTGTATCGACTAAAAACTTAAAAGGTTATTATTTTTCTTTTAAATCCTGTTGTACGGATTTTTTCTGAATACGGAATTTAAAATTACATAAAACAAATACACAAACAAATACGGTGACCCCTAGATGCTTTGTTTTGGGTCGTTTTAACCTGGATATGGGATGTTGTCTCTTTGACATTTACCCCATTTCCTTTCTTTTTCATACTATATTTTCAAGGACTGAAAGAAACTACAAAGTTATATTGCCGATAGACTATGTTATATTTTGCATTCTCTGTCAATCAGAATATTCTACATCAATAGAAGTTCGGAGTTGATAGTCATTTTTTCTAAAATAATATATTTCAATTTGCCATCTATTATACAATAGTTCATTACCTGTTCCCATGGTTACCTGATAAGTAAGTTCATTACCTGTTAACTGATAAGTAAGATAGTACCCTATTACCTCAAGGTAAGAATGTATTATCTCTGTGATTCATAGAGACCTATGTTAAAAATTTTACTATATTTATTCATCAAGAGGTAATGATGTTTTATCTGCACCAAAACCACAAAAATTCAGATAAAATAGCATTACCAGAGATAATGCTATTTTATCAGTAGTATATAGGAGGTTTTCGGTTAGTATTTGTGGTGGTGGATCTTGGTGGATCATCGGAAGTGACGTCATCGGAATTGACGTATACCGGAAGTCACGTGACCGGAAGCGGAAGTCACATGACCGAAATACGAAGTGTCAACATTGCGCATGCGCAAACGGAAGTAGCCCTATTTGAGGCCCTATTCGGCCATGTTGATCGGAAATGACGTGTTGGAACAACACGAGACCCCGCAGGGGTGTTGTAAAGCCTCATTACATGACGCATGCGCGACCAGAAGTGGGTATGTATCTACTGTAAGTAACCATTTTAACCGGAAATGACTTGTTGGAACAACACGTGACCCCGCAGGGGTGTTGTATGACCTTACTACACTGTACATGAGCGACCGAAAGTGGGGAATTTTCTCATGTTAAGACCGGAAGTCGGGTATGTTCCCTAATCGGAACGACTCGGGCGTGGTCATTCGGACGTTTTCGGAAGTTGTCGTTGTTTGATGATCTTTGGGTGTCTTCTTTCAGGTCCGCGTTCGTCAAAGAGAGATAACTCTTGAGAATACCCATGGTTTTTTGGGTGTCTTCTATTAGGTCCGCGTTCGTCAAAGGGATGAGTGTAACAATTTGTTTAAACTAAAATATTTGTATAGTTGAGTAGAAACATAATTTTGAAATAGTGCAGAGCACCGATATTGGTCTATAATTTGACGGAATATCTGTTGTTCCCCCTTTATGAATAGAGATTACCCTTGCATGTTTTAATTTTTCTGGAAACTGGCCACTTGTAATACTTTTATTTATTTAAAATGTTAGGGATGGAGCTATAATTTCTGCGGCAAGTTTCAATATTCTAGGGCCAATTTTGTCAAGACCAGCTGATTTACTTGAGTCTAAGTGCCTTAACTGCGAATAAACGTCCGCTACCGTTATGAAATTCAATTCAAATAAGCAGTGTGTTTGAAGCCTGCTAGAAATAAAATTTTCTAGTAATGTAAAATTCATATCAGAATCTTTATTCCCTATAAGTTTCTCAGCAATAGAGGAAAAATTATCATTTAAGGAATTTACAATATCTTGTGGATTGAAATGAGTATTATTGTCATAATCTAGTTTGCATGGGAACGTATTATCTAACTTTGGATTTAATTCCTTTATATGGGTCCACAGCTCTTTAGAATTTTTGCAATTAGATATGGCGTTTTGGTAGTAATTCTTCTTTGCTTCATTAATCAAAGAAGTTGTTTTGTTACGCCAAATTCTATCATTTTCCCAGTCTTTTTGTGAATGAAAGGTATCTCTCTTATGCATAGCATCGCTTATTTCCTCATTAAACCAATCAGCTTGCTTATAAGATTTGACTCTTTTGTTTTTAATAGGAGCATGTTTATGAAGAACTTGTTAAAATAATGCATACCAGTGATCTAATGCAATATTTACGTTTTCTTCCATTTCAACTTCATGAAATGGCATGGCACGCAGATCTTCTTGAAATTCAAGATAATTAAATCTTTTAAAGCACCTGTATTCAATTACAATGTGTTTATCTTTTTTCTTTTTATTACTGATCTTACGATTTACACATACAGGATAATGATCACTAAAAGCATACTTGGGTACATGATATTTGTTATATCGGGATTAGTTGTATAAATATGATCTATAAGGGTTTCTGATTTTTCACATATTCGCGTGGGGCTTGTTATAATTTGTGTTAAATTAAACAATTCCATAAGAGTTAACCATTTTTTGTTTTGATTTCCAAGTAAATCAATATTAAAATCTCCCAGCAATAAGATTTCTTTATTTTCTAAGAAAGCCGTTTCTAGCTCCTCTTCAAAAATATCTATCCAAGACTGAAGGGAATCAGGTGGACGATAAATAAATGAAATCAAAAGGGGTTTACTGTTTTGTATAGTTATCTCCAACCATAGTGATTCTATAGAACTTACAGATAAATCATGCCTCCATTTTACTGAGTAAGCTTCATTTATGTAGACTAATATTCCTCCCCCTACCCTATTTTGACGATCCTGTCTAAAAATTTTATACCCAGGCACTTTACATTCTTCATTTTCAGTATCCGAAATATGCACGAAATAGATTACCTCGTCTAGTGAATGTACCTATGGCTTTGGTGGGCAACACGGACCCCGACAACCGCGCAGGACAACATTGGATAGCCATTTATATCGACGCTAATTCAAGGGGAGAGTATTACGATCCGACATGTGCACCACCTTACCAAAATCCTTACCTGAATTTTATGAAGAAACATTGTCATACGTGGACATACAACACTGTACCAGTTCAAGAAGAAGAGAGCACAGTATGCGGACACCATTGCATCTTCTACTTGATTCACCGATGTGCAGGGCACACGATGACAGACGTCACTCGAATATTAGATGATCCTGTAGAAGCAACGAGCATTGTACAGAATTTTGTATTGTTACTGAATGAATATGTTGTTTAAAAAAGAAGAAAAACAAAAACAAAAACAAAAAAAGAGAAAAAATAGAAAAAAGGGGGTAATGCAGCCTATAACTATACAGTTATAGCCAGTCACAAGCCTGGAGAAATGCAGAGTGACCCTTGTAAATTAAACTAAGTGACAAACTATGAACGCGGACGCGACAGAAGACACTTAGCAACCAACAATTTGCTTAGCAACTCAAAAACCTGGGTAATCCCAAGAGTTATCTCCCTTAGAAAATAAAAAAAATGGTCTTGATGAACACAGACGTGAGAGAAGACACCCAAAAACGTGGGAATTCCCAAGAGTTATGTCCCTTTGATGAACGCGGACGTGATAGAAGACATCCAAAAAAAACGCGGGAACTCCCAAGAGTTATATCACAGTCGGGTTTTAGACAAGGTCATTCTTGTCAGACTGCACTAACTAAACTTATTGACGAATGGCTAAACTATTTAGGTATTGGTGAAGTAGTTGGGGCTATTTTCATCGATTTCAGTAAAGCCTTTGACCTTGTTGATCATGTTATTCTTTTGGGAAAGCTTAACTTCTATCATATTGGGGAACCTACTTTAGATTGGATAAAATCTTATTTATCAAATAGGAAACAAGAAGTCCATTGTGGAAATATAAAATCTGATAAACATACAGTCAGATACGGTGTTCCTCAAGGATCAATATTAGGACCTCTTTTATTTATTATATATATAAATGATTTATCCCTTCATATAAATAAATCAAGTATAGATTTATTTGCAGATGATTCAACATTACATTTCCATGACAAATATGTTGAAAATATAAACAATGAGCTACAAAATGATGTAAATGCTGTCAAATGTTGGTGTGATAAAAACAGCATGGTAATACACATACACAAAACTAAGTGTATGAGGATTTGCTCCAAAAGAAAACTTGTTAAATTGCCAGAACTGTGTATAAACATTGACGAAAACCCAGTTGAAAATATCAAATGCCATAAACTTCTTGGTATTGAAATAGATGAAAATTTAGAATGGGAGTACCAGGTAAATAAAGTATGTAAGATTATTTCTTCAAAAATAGCACTTTTAAATAAGTTAAAACAATTTTTACCAGTACACGTAAGACAATTATTTTATAATTCACACATTTTACCATATATTGATTACTGCAGTTCAGTATGGGGGGAAATACATAAAAAGGAATCGGATAGAATTACAAAACTTCAGAAAAGAGCTGCCAGAATAATACTTGAATGTGACAAAACAGTGTCATCAAAATTTATGTTTTCTTCCTTAAAATGGTTACCTTTTGTTGAACGAGTCAAATATCAAAAATCTGTGTTGATGTATAAAGTAGTAAGTGGTCAAGTTCCAGAATACTTATTTCTACAATCAGTTAATGAAGTTCACAGTTATAATTTAAGATCTGCAGAAAATGATGATTTATTTTTAAATAGACCAAATACAAATTTTTATAAGAAATCTTTTCAATATTCTGCAGTTAAAATATGGAATGACTTGCCATACAATATAAAAAATTCTCATAATATAGCGTTATTCAAGGAGCTTTGTTTCAATCATTTCTTGAAATGTATTACTTGAAATATTGATGTATGTGTTGTATGTATGCCAGTTTATTTATTATGCTTTTGATTGTGTTTAAATGTTTATGAAATTAGTTGATGAATGATTGGAGGGCCTCAATGAAAATTAGATCAAATCTAATTGAGTCACCCTCATTAAATAAAGAATTTACTTACTTACTTACTTACTTACTCTTCTAAATACGGACCGGCTACGGGGGTGCCGTTTCAGTATGTGATCCATTTGTTGAGTATTTAACATTATGCACTGTAATCAAACAAGACTAATCTGTTTCTGTCTATTTCTATGACGTTGTCAAATTCTGCGTACAATACGACGTTGATGGTGGCTGGAAGTGCATCGGCAAAATGAACTTCTAATCGTAAATTTCCTTGTTTTATCAGTTGAAATGTTCCTACTTCCGACATGTCGGGAGTCAAATCAAAGCCAAACAAAGTGTATCCTTTGGCATAGTCCTCTCCCTTCATCTTGAAACATTTTTCCTGTACTACTGTAGAGTCCCATATAACTTCGAATATATCCATTGGTAGAAAATCGGGTTGTAACGGTTTGGTAGGTATTTGTTTTCCATCTACGTTGAGAGCTACAAAGTTGATCTTGAAATGTTTGAAATCAAATGGATTTTTTGTAATATTTCCATTTAAGGCATCACTTTCTACACATCCTATCACCAGTCGTTTAGGAAGCTGTCCCAGAAACATGTTGTCCTGCACATAATTCGTGTTCCCTCGGGGAACGGTGTCCACTTTGACTTCTATTCTTCTGATAGGACATTTTGTGCTCGTCTTTTCTAAAGCTTTGGCATGTCTGATGCGAATTGCTGGACTTACTTGAACTTTCCGTACAAAGAGACTGATGTCCCTAATCTTGATCTTGTAACCATCAGCATCTCCCATCAAAGCAAATACATCTCGGCTTCTTCTTAGTTTTACTTTCAGTTCTACTTGATTCAGTAGATATATAAATCCAAATGTTACTTTCCCATCATCTGAACCGTCTTGCTTTGGGCAATCAATGCCTTTCGTTCACCGAATCCTTTATTTTCCTTCACATTTCTACTGCTGACAAAACCTGGAGTATCTTTGTACCACATAACACCAGTCAATTGAGAGTCTTTGGCCGCTGGTCCATAACTGAGAAGCGTTTCTAGGTAAGCTCTATAAGAATAAAGACTGGTGGGCGGTGACACTCATTTTTCGTTCAGAACAAAGACTGCATCCATAAATTGACAGGTCCAACATCCGAATCATTGGCTAAGTCTTCTCCATTGGCTTAATGATTTGTGCTTCTACGAATAGATGAGTATTGGCTAAATCCATGTAATCGTCACCGGCGCCACTGACAACAAATTCATAGGGTCCTTGGTCCGTTAACGTCGACGTCAATCCTTTCTGTTCCCAGTATCCATGTTCGACACTCGTCTGTGTAGGAGGTACCCCAAATAAATCAAATTCCGATTTCGTACACTCGCATGACTGTGGATGTACAAGAGCCATATTATCCGAAGATATCGGTCGATGTGATCTGTTGCCTGGTTCGAGGACGTTTGTGTTTTTTTAGCGCGTTCCCCTGGAGGTCCAATATATTTGACTGCTTTGTTGACTAATTTGGAACCTGTCTGTTTTAATCTCGATGTGGTGGCTTGTTTGAAATTTTTCCCATGACTACATCTCCCGCTACTGTCAATCCCGTTTTCAAGGCTTCTCTTCCCTTTCTTCAGCAAAGGCATGGCTGCCTTAAACAGACCACCAAATATGCTACCTAATCCATGGCCTTTTTGAAAGACTATCCTGGCATACACCGGTCGTCTCATTCTATAAATGTTTTCTTCTTTCGACAATGAAGTGTCACCACTACGCGTCCTCGTTCGAATGGGATTATTTTTCCCGTGTCGTCCCTTATATCTATCTGGATGTCTTGGAATCGGCGCTGTGCTAAGGTGCAGTACTGTATGGGGTCGAAAGCATTCGTCTTCATTTCTCCATCTCTATTCTCAACAAAGAAACTTGAGAGTCTCCTACCATCCTCGGTTCTATTAAAGGACTAACAAACACAGAGAATAGTGCCCTTGGTGAACGTCTGACACGTACGGGGCTTCGTGATTTCCGCCCGAAAATATAAGTGTGTCGAATCCTAAAAGCAATTTAATTAACGGACTGATGATCACTTGTGATTGGTCTCTGACCCATATCGTCACTTTTTGGCTTACTTCACTTGTATGTATGATAAATCCTTTCTTCTTCAGTCCCAAAGGCTGTTTTAGGGTCTCGAATGCTTTGACGATTCTCTTCGATGATGAGTAATATCCTTCGGGAAGTACCAATGAGTGTTTCTCGTGCTGTTTAGTCGTATACTGTATCCATCCTTCGTTTTAAGGTACATGATACCAACTGTGAGGGTACTGTATTTCAGCCAGTCCCATTTCCCACGTTCCATCTAAATCCAACATATGTGGTAATGGAGTAGTGAAACTAGCTAAGGTGTTGTTGGGATAATAGTCCATAGAACTGTTACTGGGCACGTTAGATAAAACATGCTTGTGGTAAATGGTGGGGTTCGGTAATAAATATCCCAAGCAACTACTTAATAAAGCTGTCCACAAATTACTGTTTTGATGTCCGGTCGTTAAATTGTAAATGCTGACGATAATGACTGTATAGAGAACGACGACTTGACACAGGTATACGATTTCTGATTTCGGTATCTTTCGTCTTAAGGCAAACCAAGAGCCACTGTCCGTCTCTGCTGGAGCCATCTAACGTACTAAGTCATGTTGCCTGTGTACCTCTCTTTTGTAAGTCTGACTTGAAGATCCAACTATTGAACGTTTCTGGATATCCTAACCATTTAACTAAATATTGAACTTGTCTTCCCTTTTTTCTCTTTTTCAAAATCGTTTCGATTTTGTACACGTCATCTTTTTCCGCCACTTTTTGTAATTCTTCGGTATAAAAGGTACCTTCTAGTTCTTCTCCATGATCATCTTTGATTACGTACACGGGAGGTCTTGTTTCTTTATACCGTACTACTGTAAACAATTCTTCTGTGCAGTTCGGTAAATACCCTTTCTTGAATGCTCGTTTACTTTTGGCTAAAAGAACTCGATCTCCTGGCACAAAAGTACACTTATTGGTAGGTCCGCTTCGGCCATATAATCTCTTGGATAAAAACTAAGGAGTATCTCCCTCATGCAAAGCTCTGTCCTTAGCTGATTTTGGCTTTACATTTAGATCATATTGGTTATTTTTTAAACATCTTTGAGTTTCTGGTCTTCCAAATGTTTAGATTTTATCTGCACTGATGAGACATAAATGGTCGAAATGCGCATATGCAGAAAGTAAATTCACAGTAACTTCGGCATTTAGTTATTTGTTACAACTGGGTCGATGCCACTGCTGGTGGACTGTTAGTCCCCGAGGGTATTCACCAGCCCAGTAGTCAGCACTTCGGTGCTGACCCGAAAACCGATTATATTTGGAACCTTACAATATCTAAATTTTTGTAAATTTTGTTGAAAACTAAGGAGTATCTCCCTCATGCAAAGCTCTGTCCTTAGCTGATTTTGACTTTACATTTAGATCATATTGGTTATTTGTTCTCTATCAGTTTTTAAACATCTTTGAGTTTCTGGTCTTCCAACTGTTTAGATTTTATCTGCACTGATGAGACATGAATTGTCGAAATGCGCATATGCAGAAAGTTAATTCACAGTAACTTCGGTATTTAGTTATTTGGCAATTATAGTCTGGTTAGACCAAGTCACGTCTGCTGGAGGCATACCGATACTCCTATGAACGGTGTGGTTATAAGATTCAATCATGTCGTCCAATACCTCTACATACGTTAACGTTTCCGGGTGAGTGAAATACTTCCACATCTTGGTCTTCAGTGTACGATTAAAGCGTTCGACAACACTTGCCTTGGTCTCCTCGTTATGAGTGGTAAAGAAATATATTTCGCTTTCCGTTAAAAATTTCTGAAATACTCTATTGGTAAATTCCGTGCCTTTGTCGGTCTGTAAACGAATTGAACGTCTTCCTGATTTAAAGATGACTGTAAATGCCTCTACTAAACTCTTTCCCGTCTTATCTTTCAACGGAACGACCCATGCATATTTCAACAATACATCCATGCAGGTCAGAAAATATCTGTACCCTTTATTATACGATGCTATCTTGGCCACATCTACTAAATCAGCTTGTCATTGATGATCCAAACCATATACCAACACTTTACGTCTGTGAAATCGTCGTCTCGTCGGTTTATGTAGTGTATATGCGTCTTGGGTCTGTAATCAATCACGGATTTCTTTTTTCGTATGGCCTTTAGGTTTGAACTTATTCAGTCCCGCATAACTGGCGGGACCACTGAGATGATAATATGTAGATTCCATAAGTCCAACTGAGATGAAACGTTCTGATCTGGTGTATTAATAGGGACTCCACTCTTGTGCTTTGGGGTGAAATATCCAGGACTGGATGGTACCTTACGAACTCGGGGTGTTCTGGAGATCTGTTTCTTGGGTTTTTGGATATATCTCACATCTATCTTCGTGACCAATCAAATCTTGTGGCACATTCGCTTCTCGTAAAGCATCTCCAAATGTTTCCCATCCTTCTGGATTAAATTTCTTGCGTTTCCGCAACACATCGTTGACTAAATCCACCACATTGCTTCCTTTTACGGTGTTACCTTTATACATTAATTCACCTCTCTCATTCCAAGAGATATCTTGGTCTGCTTTCATCTTGTTGATCTAAAGTTCTGCTTTTCCTTTGATTGTTTTAGGTACACTGTTCAAAATTTCTTTTTCTAATGGATCTTCTGTTGGTTTTTTGGGGTTGGAGGTCGTTTTTTAACCGGTCTGTACTGGTCTAACATGGTCCGGTAGCGAAATAAAGCTTGATCGTGCAATTTTAAGCGCTCGTTGACGGATAAATCTTCTCTGTTCAATACATCTTTCATTTGTGTGTCTAAAGTATCCATCACTTGAACACGTTGTTTAATCCGAATATGTCGTTTTAGATCTGCTGGCCAAGTATAGGTCTTACTGCAAAATGTACACGTGTGCTTCATGTCGAGCTTTTTTGATGACTGATGATAAATCCCCTTTTATATTTAGTGACGTAAAAAGAACAAACCAGGGAAACAGTTGGTAACTACTTGAACTCTAACCAGTTTAAACCAGTTTGTTAAAACCAAAGCAACAACACCAAAGATGGTGGATCACTATGATACAGTTACTATACAGCAACAAACATTTAGGTTGGCGGATCAAAGTGATACAGTTGCTAACTAAACAATAAAAACTAAAAATAAACAAAGCAACAAACACCAAAGATGGTGGATCACCATGATACAGTTGCCATAAAGCAACAACGCCTAGGTTGGCGGATCAAAGTGATGCAGTTGCTAACTAATTAGAGTTTCAAAAAAATAAAGTAAAAACATAAAAGACTTACCTTTTGGAATGGTATCTGTTACCAGTTCTTTTTTAACAATTGTTCTGGAACTCTAACCATTAACCATCTTCTTGTTGGAACTCTAACCATTTCTTCTTGAATTCTAACCATCGTCTTCTTGTGTATCAACTCAGTACTCTTTTTATTTTCTTAAGTTCGAGACATCCAATCTCTTGCTGAACTCAAGTACAAGTTAAAATTAAAGTTGAAGTTGAAAAGTTAAAGTTAAAATTAAAGCTGAAGTTGAAAAGTTAAAGTTAAAGTTAAAAAGTAAAGTTAAAAGTAAAGTTAAAAAAGACTCAAGTTCGAGATATCACATCTCTTGTAGAACTTAAGTACAAGTTAAAGTTATAGTTAAAGTTAAAGTTAAAAAGTTAAAAGTTAAAGTTAAAAAAAAACTCAAGTTCGAGACATCAAATATCTTGTTGACCTCAAGTTAAAGTTAAAAAATGACTAACCTTTCAGGAACTCTAACCATAATCTTCTTTCACCATTGGTCTGGAACTTTAACCATTTCTTCTTGTTGGAACTTTAACCATTTCTTTAACCATCATCTTCTTTCACCATTGGTCTGGAACTTTAACCATTGACTTCGTCTTCAACCATCATCTTCTTCTTGTGTAGCAACTTAAACTCTTTTTAAAAGCCACTCTGCTTTTATCCGGGCTTGTGACCGGCTATCCCGATGGATAGGCTGCATTAGCTTTTTTTTTCTTTTTTTTTTAATTCTTTTAAATTTTTTAAATTTTTTTTTCTTTTTTTTCTTTTTTTTTTCTTTCTTTTTTTCAAATTTTGTTATCAGGAAACAGCCGACTTTTGTACAAAGTGGGCTGTTCATGCATTGAATGATAAGTCTCCCCACCTTAAAATACAACAGTCGGGAAACCTACCTTCCAAAGTTTAAATCTCCAGCGGTGCTGTAGACACTCCATCTGCCAACACTTTTCTCTTCGGGTAGAATAAGAAGAAACCACTCTTTTCTTGTGGGTAGGTGAAGACTTGGTTGTCCACTGTTCTGAAGCCTCTGTTGGTACCAGTTCTGGAACTCTTCGTAAGTAGAACATCCATATACTTCTCCTTGGTCAATTGGTTCATCTTCCTATTGATGCCCTTGCAACTGAACTTATCATCCTTTCCAAAGCAGTAGTAGGTCTTGCTGCACAAGGCGATGATACCATCTCCACTGTACTCTTCCTTAAACAAGCCTGGAGTCCTCTTGTCGTAGGCTGCATGCTCTGGAGTGTCCTGTCTAGGAAACCAGCTGGTCTTCTCCATTTCGTACCGCTGTCTCATCTCGGGTTTGATCACTTCTTCCAACGTCTCTGCAGATAGAGCCAAGTATGCACTATCGGTGTCCATGGAACAATACTGGAAGTCCCTTCTGTCCACAAATACTTCCAGGAAGTCGTAATAAAACTCCAGCATTCTCAGCTTCCCGTACTGGTACACAAAGAATCCAATCTGCAGGGGAAGGTCCAGATGGATGGTCTTCTTGCTCATCTCCAACTCGAACGTTGTCTCGTCCAGCTGATTACATCTCCGGAAGGATGGGTCCACCAGATGCCGACTCACTTGCGTGTCCTGGCAAAACAGCACATCAGTATGGCGCTCCTTGTTGGTCACCGTCTTCCCATAGGATGAGTGGCCTTCCAATTTCATCGTCTAATCTACGATCTTCTTGCTGGGATCTGCATCTCCAGCTCTTCTGGCATCACTGACTTGGTCACCAAACTTCTGGAAACATCTGGCTGGGGTAAACTCCACCATTTGATGAATCTTCGTCACCTTCAAACCATGTTCCACATACCATTTCAGCAACGGCGTGATGATCAGGATCTTCTCCCCAAACATGCTACCAATCAAACTCTTCCTCTTCTGGTTCATGATCCCTCTCTCCTCGGCATAAGTCCGCATGTGGTCACCAATATCGTCCCTGGACACTTTTTGAAGATGGGTGGCATCTCGGCAAACTTTGCCTTCAGGTCGTCGGGAACTTCCAAGTCGACTTCAACATCACCAAAGATCCGGCCATTCATTACTGCTTCATACACTGACTGCTCTGACATCTTGAACTTCCCATCACACGGTCTCTGTCTGTTCTTCTCAAAATCTGCCACAGCTGGATCTTCTTTCTTCATCTTCTCCCATTCACATTCCCATATCTGTGTAACACCATTGCCATTGTCCACCAAGTACTGGATCTTCTGCTGGGTTCGCTGGTACCGTTGTTCGTTCGCCTGGCCTTCTTCGTCTGTCTTCCCCTGGTTCAACTCACAATCATGTCCGTGCCAGTAACAGCCCTGGAACTCGTACACCATGCTGGTCTCCTTCACATAACCATCCACAGGCAATCTTCTCACCCCAATCAACTTCTCTTTGTCGTTGCCCTGGTGTCTGATGTGGTAACCAGTCTGCTGAGCTTCCCATTCCAACCAGTCGATGGCCATCCTCTCATTTCTTCTTGGAGTCTCCCCGGAACCCGGTCTCGCTCTTCCGACGAACAAAGTGTCCAGTTGGCATCTCATACTTGATACATGACAGCTACAGGGCGTTGGCATCGTATCCGATGATCTTCTTGCAGGTCTTGGGCTCCTCGTACTCTGTCGGTCTAATGATGGTGACATCTCTCTCGTGGTATCGGTGGATCACGATGCTGGGTTTTCCCACGATGCTGCTCTTGAACAGCTGGTACAAGTCTTTGTTCTTTTCATCTGGCAAGGTAAAGTAGCTCTCCAAGCCCTGGAACATATACTTCAACGTCAGCCATGGTACGCTGATTCCATCTTTGAAGATATCCACGTTCTGGGTGTGGTAGTACTGGTACATCCGCTCGATGTCTTCCAACATAGGCTCTACATCTTTGTTGTTGTACCAAACCAGGAACTCCCTCATGCTGGTCATCTGCTGGTATTCCCACACTCTCTGGCACAGCTGGTACTCTTCTTCTGTAATGTTAATGTTCTTCAGCCTGCTGGAGAAGGCATCGTGGTCTGGCAGCTGGTTCACCTCCAATTTCTCCAAGGACGTCATCCACTCGTAAGGGAAAATCCCTTCTCTTCCGTACAACCATAGGCCTTCAGGAACTGACTGTAGCTAAATCCAGGAGCCAGGTAGTTGGTGATGTCCAGGAACTTCAGCACTTCTGTCTTCACACACATAAAGTTGTTACTTCTCTTCACCACGTAGACGATCTGCTGACTCCTCACCAGTTCTGCAAAAAAGTCTACATGTATCTTCATGGCATTCACATCGTATTTGCCCGAGTTAAATCCAACCACTGGCAGCTCTTTCAGGTGGCGCACCAACTTCTGCTGTATCTTGTACAGGTAGTGCTTCTTCTCCTTCTGTTCTCTTTCTTCATCACTCAACCCATCCAAGTCGCTGTCAAGTCTTTCCTTGGTCTCCTGTAACACATCTTCGTACTTCTCCATCAGTCTTCTGTAGGCATCGTCGCTGATCTCTGTCAGGTAGCTCAAACAGGACTCCACCGTCTTCCTGGAATCACCCTCTGACACAAAGCACACTGGTTCCGTGTACCCAGGCACGCTGGAACACACCGACATACTCAGCAGGACATGTTGGTTGGTCCACTCCAGTTTCTCCGAAGGTCTTCTATCTGTCGGCTGCAACATCACCTCGATGTCATAGGTGGCTCTGTAAGGATAATACCGGTCCTCCGCTGCTACGGAGATGGACTCGTCTTCCAACTGCTCGACGATCGTAGGATTGGTATGGTAGACACCTCTAGGAAACTTGTAGATCACATCACCAGTGCAGGTCTTCTCATGACGATGTAGTTCCCATGTAGATTTCCACAATTTGTCACACTTGGAACACAGGTAGCTGTGGCTGTACTTCTCCATGTCTCTGATGTAGCTAAAATGCTGCTGGTACAGGTTCAGGTTCATCGTACTCTCGTAGCTGTAGGTCGACCGTCGTACCAATCTAGCTGCAATATCTCCATCGTCTGTCTGTTGGAGGTCGTACACAAGCACGTTGACCTGGAACAACTGCTCCAACTCCACCAAGTCGTCCAAACACACACCCTGGAACTCAGCACCAGCCATCTGTCCTGGAGGTACTCTCTGTAGTACGTCTTGACTGGAGTCTCGACATCCGTCACTACAGCCCTCTATGGACGGCCAAACATCTGAAAAAACACAGATCATCCTCATACGTACCATTGGATCCACCGACTAAAGCTGCTACTCCTCTGTTCATGTACAGGTAATCTGGCAAAACCACTCTGGCACCAATAAGATGCTGGATCAGCTTATTGACATAAAATGTCACGTTGGTCAGCAGGTGGACTACCATCTTGGTATCTGGTCTCTGTTGCCTCACATACTCCAGGACATCGTGTCTGCTCAGCTCTTCGATGGACTTCTCCAAATCTTCGGCCGTTCTAATCAGATGTGGCGTCTCAAAAAACCTGACGTTTTCTGGCTAGGATGGTAGTAGCGCAGCTCTCCAGTCTCTACGTGCCTCAGGATAAAACCAAAAGAAAGGTTTATCTTCACAGCTGTGGTCTGCTGGCTGGCCAGGTACCGCACCATCTCTTCAAATGTTGCATCTGATAACTGGTTCAGTGTGAAATTGTACCGATCCTGGACACAGTTACCGGTCGCCTACAGTTAGTACAGTGCATTTAGCGGGGTGGAACTCCATTCGCCATTTGTTTTCCCATTCCTCTAATTTGGCCAGGTCATTTTGCAGCTCTTGGCAATCTGATGGAGATGTAACTGTTAAGTAAACTATGGTATCATCAACGAAGAGACAGACTGTTGATGTGAGGTTTTCTGGCAGGTCGTTGATATAGAATAGGAAGAGACTGGGCCCCAAGACTGATCCTTGAGGCACATCAGACTCCACTTTGCCGATATCAGAATCTTCACCATCAACCGCTACTACTTGTGTCCTGTCTGACAAGAATGCTTAAAAAATATCCATTCAAGTGTGTTTCCTCTGATGCCATAGTGACTTAGTATGCAAAAGTAGTCCATGTGCCACCTTGTCAAATGCTTTAGAAAAATCTAGTATTAGAATATCCGTTTGTTTTCCATTCTCCAGGTTCTTTGTGAGATCGTCGATGCATTCTAATAACGGGGTTTCGCAGGATCTTTTACCTCTTAAGCTATGTTGAAATCCTCCGCATGTTTCATGATATGAATGGTTACAATATGTTCTAGTATTTTACAACACACACAAGTTAGAGAAATTTGTCTATAATTTGCTGCAAGATATTTTTGTCCCTTTTTGTAAGCTGGTGTGATGCCAGGTATATCTCCCGATGAGAGTGACTTCCTGTAGATGATAGTCAGTATGGGTGCTATTTCATTTGTTATTTCTTTCAATACTGCAGGTTTGATGTCATCAGGCCCTCCTTCTTTGTGAATGTTGAGTTTCTGTAACAGCTTGAGTACCCTGTTTGCTGTGATATGAGTTTCCCCGGCATCTGGGTAGGCATCAATGTCATTCATGTAAACGTTCTGTTTAAACTCTTCCTCTGTCACTGGGTCTGAGTTGGAATATACCGGGTACATACTTGAACTGTTCATTGAGAATATTTGCTTGTCTTTTTGGATCAGTCTCCAATTTACCATTCTGTTTTAGTGGTGATATTCCGCTCTTGTCGTTTCTTTTATGTTTTATATATGTCCAGAAACGTTTACAAGGCTTGTTGTTGTCAGAATCGTCTGAGTTATCAGGTATGAGAATACCTTCTATATAAGCTCAATATGCCCTCCGAGTCTCTCTCTGGACTTTCTGCTTGAGGTCTTTATATCGTTTGATGTCATCAGGATGGTTAGTTTTCTTTTTCTTTTTGTATGCTCTATCTCTTCTTTTCATGAGTGATTTTATATCCTTGGTAATCGATGGTAGTTTATCTTTGGTTATTGCTGTTTTAGTAGATATGTGCAGGTCAATGCTCTTCTGGAGCTCTGTTTTGAATTGTGTCAAAAACTCTTCAATGTTTGCTCCATTCATATAGTTTGTTTTGATGCTTCCGTAAAATGCATTCGTTTCTATTGTCATGCTATTCCAGTTTGCCTTCTTGTACAGTGGGATGACTCTTGGTTTATGTTTGTTTATTTTCGTGTCAGCATCGTACTCCATGTAGACAGTGTCATGGTCTGATAATCCAAGGGTTGTATATACCTTTTGTACTTTATTTGGCATGTTTGTTATGAACAGGTCTAATGTAGACTCATTTCTTGATGGCATTTCCACCATTTGTGTAAGTCCATTGTCGTCAAGTATGTCGGCAAAATAGTAGTGATTTGAAGTATATTGTGTTCCAGGCTTTAAACTCTTTTCCTTCCAATTCCATCCTGGCAGATTAAAGTCTCCTCCAATCACTATCTGGGAGACACCTGTGCAAGCACGGTGTACTGATGTTTCAAATGCTGTAAGATCATCAGCTGTATTAGGGTGGTAATAAGAGCAGATCTTCATCTCCTTTTTGCCTGCTAGTTGTAATTTTGCCCAAACGATTTCTGCTTCAGTGTCAACTTCAGGTATTTCTGAGCTGAGGTACTTGTCACTTATAGCGATGAGAACTCCTCCACCTTTGCGATTTTTTCTGTTTTTTTAAATATTTTGTAGTTGGTTGGTATGATATGGCTGTCTGTTATGCTGGAATCAAGTCATGTCTCTGTTGCAATAATTACATCTGGTTTTAAGCTGTCTCAGTATTGCGTTTTCAATCTGATGTTGTTTATTTTTGGTTGACCGGCAGTTTACATTTATTATGCGTAGAGGTGTAAAGCGTTATTTATTTCTTGCTGTTCTTCTAGTTCTATCTTGGGTAGATGAATGTATCGGTATTGGTTGATTTTTTATGAAAATTGATGATTCGTTACAGTTTAACACGATTGAGAACTGGTTTGATGTTTCCAATGATGTTGACGAATAGCAGATGTTACTATAGTTTGGTGCTCAACAGATGATACAATCCCATCTAACAGAATCCCCCTCATCATTCAAAATACTATAAGTTCCAGTGTAAAGTATTCAAATTTTTGACAATTTCCAAATATTTGAAATACACATCTCAAATTAATCAGAGGAAATTTAGAAAAAGTAAATCAGTAGAAAAAATATGAAAATCTCGAGGTTTATTATGCATTTTACAGATCTACAGACTAGTATGTAAAAAGTTATTTAAAAAATAAAATTCTGCCCCATTGCTATGTACATTTTACATACTAGTCCGATTTTGGATCTGTAAAATGCATAATAAACCTCGAGATTTTCATATTTTTTCTACTGATTTACTTTTTCTAAATTTCCTCTGATTAATTTGAGATGTGTATTTCAAATATTTGGAAATTGTCAAAAATTTGAATACTTTACAAATACTCAAATTAGATAAAATAAAGATAATCAAATATAGGAAATTTTTCCATCCTGTTAAACTGTAAAATTTCTTCAGTTTAGATCAAAAGAAATTATCAAATTTACAAGTTAATTGAAAATGACATTTTATGACACTAATTAATGATAGCCAAAAGGCTCCACAGGTAAAAATATCGAGGTTGTGACGTCACGGCGAATAAGCCTATAACTGCAACATAAAAATTTCCTGTTTCCAAAAAAATATTCATCTTTTGTCAACCTTCTAAGTATATCCATTTGCACAACAAAATAATCTTGGCTTTGAGAATGCCTTACATGGGGCGAATAATACCGTGGACGAGTTAGTATAAAAAAAGTTTTATATGTATCATTATTATAATTATTAAGTGTTAATTTTTTTCCAAAGGAGCAGCTAACCGTTGTAGACATCCCAACATACAATGGGGCGAACAATTATTGGGACGAGATGGTAGCAAACTCGTCCTATTTTCTAACCAATCAAAATCTGCCTTGTATGGTTTGTGAAAACGAAAGTAGAGTTAGGCCTAGTTTCTGTCAAAAACAAACGGAGAGGTGAGTTAAGTTGTTTTCTGTTGGATTTGTCACTTTTCTGACGTGCAAGTTTAATATTTTCATACACATTTGTAATGAACTCACCATATATCAGTAATGTCAGAGATTGGAAACTTCACTAGTCGTACTAGTCCTAACTCTTGAAACTACTTTTGATTTAGTCACAGCAAGTAAAAATTCAGTGAAATCACCGTGATCAATACAACATGTGGGGACGGTGATTGGTAGCGTACGGGGACGGTGATTTTGTAGCGGGCAGAGTCATGTAGGTTGGCTTTTTAGGGTAGATTCTAACAGATTTTGTAATAATTGGTCATTGATGTAATTTTAACGGAACATTAGGATTATTTATGAATTGATGTAGCCTAGTTTCCATGCTCAACACGCCCTGGAAATATGCAAACACTTAACGAATGTACAAAGCGGTAGCGGATCTAGACAACGGCACCTACTTTTTCGCTTGTTTTTATGCATTCTACGTCCATTGAACCTGTCATTTTTATTCCAGCAAATGTGATAGAACGAGAGAGGTTTCATATATCATCAGAATATCTCAAAAGCATAATGAAAGGTTGTTTTCAACGAAAAAATAATGTTACGTATGGGGACGAAGATCATGGCATCGTATGGGGACGGAGATTGATTTTTTTGTATTCTATTTCTTTAGATATAAACGTCTTTAAAGTTTTCATAAAATTAAATTCGAGTTAATAATGTGAATTGATGTAAAAAGTGTCTAAAATACTTTATGATACCCGCTACGTTATTGACAATGGCCACAAATTTAGACCAAAGTCGAACTAAATTGTAATGGTAACCAAGCTGCATTCCAAGAAAATTTCAGTCAAAAGTCATTGGTCAGAAATATTCGGAGAATGGCATGAGATTAGGATATAACCGAAGAACTCACATAATACCTAGCCACTTCGTTTAGGACAAAAATGGACAATAAACAATGAAACAATATGGTGTAAACGCACATTAGACAAAGTCTCTTACAAATACGTAATCACCCAATGGAACAACAGCTTTTTTGGGGCGTTTTTTTTGTCTTGAAGTCAATATGAGGCCTTCAATAATGAGATTGCTCAAACCTCATAATAAGTTGAAGACGACCCTTGTACCGGTTTGAGTGTAAAAGCACTAATGTCCTATGCCAATGGTGAGATGTGGACACTACAAACAGCTGGCCAGAATAACATTAGGATAATACACAAAAGAAATATAAAATGCAAAAATTTGAAAGTATGATAGTAAATCCATATGAGAATTTCTCTGAAGAACAATTAACTAGCACAGTGTTCCTTCAATCACTGTCATCCGTTGCCCGATCACTTTACTTGTTTCCCGACGAACGCGCTAATGTCCTGTTTTTTTTCACCAAATGTCAAACCAAATTATTTATTTGCATTTGCAACAAAGACTTTTTTCTTCAAATCAAAATTAATCAATTTATTGTTATGACCAGTGAGATTAGAATACTGTGTAAGTACTATTGTTCGTTGGGATCCAATTTTCGTGGATTTCGTGGTTCGGTAAAACCACGAAATTTAAGTCTCAACGAACTACATTTTCCCCTAGAGTGTTACTGCATTTTGATTTCCAACACAATGCATTTTTGTCCTAGATTTTTAATGCATAGTCTTCGAAAGAGCGAATTTAGGTACCCTCGAAATAATGATGCTTAAAAAAACCACGAAATTGTTGTCCACGAATAAAGGTACTTTTACAGTATTTATTTTCACTTGCACCCAGAGTTATTTGCAAAATCGCCCAACCCTCCCCCATGAAAATAAAATGATCTTCCTCTAACCCCACTACTTTAAAGGATATTGAGTGTTTAGTCCACCTGGCATAGTCTGGGTGAACTTAATTACCAACACTATGCGTTAACTCTCCGTCCGTAGCAAGCTTTTTATTCGAACATCAAAGAAACCACTGTATTAATTGAAAGAAAACTTGGTCACAATGGTCTTTGGGTATAGTCCCCCTTACAAGAAGTGTCCGTTATTTACGCATCTCATTCAAGATGGATGGAAGCTGGGTATACAGTTTTACATTGAATATGATGGGGAAGACTCCGATTGGAAATTCATTCAAACGTCTCAGACCTTTCGTACTTGGCAAAAACTTGGTCACGATCGTTTCTGAGTGGTACCTTTGTAAAGAGTGTCTATAAATCAAGACGACCAAGTCCCCTTTATAATAATGTGCGGCACGTGTATCTTATCCAAAATGACCGCCGATGGAAACACAGTACCGTTACAACAGTGGTGAACTTAGTTTTGCATTGGCCCCTGTGAGAAAATACATTTATAGACGATGCCTCTGCTGATTGACTGTTAGTTCCCGAGGGTATTCAACAACTCAGTAGTTACTGCGTCGGCACTGACCTGAAATCCAATTTTGTCTGAAAACTTGCAATATATAAATTTTAGAAAATTGCTTAAAAGTTAGGAGTATCTATCTTTGCATAGCTCTGTCCTTACCTGATATTGGCATTCCATTGAGATCGTTTTGGTTATTTTTGCTTATCAGATTTTACCAATTTTTGGATTATGGTCTTCCAAATATTTTGATTTTATCTGCACTGAAGAGACATAAGTTGCCGAAATGGCCATATGCAGAAACTAAATTTACAGTGTCTTCAGTATATTTTGTTATTTTTTTTTAAAGATCTTCTACTCTGAAACTACTTCGACAGTTTAAATCAATCAATATACATCATATGCAAGATAACATCCAGCAGGACACAGTTTTAACATTAGACATTAAAGGAGAAATCAAAGATCCTCTAGTCTGTCTGAAACCGAACTTTTTCACAAAAGTCCTTTTTGTTTGGAATATGATGATTGCAAAATATGCCATTTAAAAGGCACTACATTGACTGCTTAACATTGATAGTTCATTTGGCAGCCCCACATACAAACTCTCCACCGTACCAAGGAAGGACATACTAAACAATAACAAATCATGATTGTCTTCTTGAGATATCAATTTGAACGTACAAAACAACAACCTGAAGTGTATCTAATGGGGTACCTAAGTTACATCAATGCCCTAACATACAAAGATACACAACAAACCCCCTTTCTAAGCTCCTAACTTCATTACTTACTGTAGTCAAAGATGGCCTAAAGATATATAGTGATAAAGGATACTCTACAATGGAGTGAATCATGTGGCTTCTCAAAAATAAAAAAAAAAGACTTTATTAAAGTGAAAATATCCTGATATATACTGAATTGAGTAAAAATGAAATAGACCCAGTATTAATATGCAACGGCAAACGCATACCGAATCAAAAATTTGGAAAGGGAGAATAAACTCTGGGAGAACACACTCAAAGGCCATGAAACTGCATGTCATATTGGAACCAAAAACTCATAATGCCCTTAGTTGGCCCCTTTCAAAAATGTGTCAGGAAAATCACCATTTCATCTAAGATGGCTGCCAATGGAAAACAAAGTTAAACATTGAACCCATTTGGAAGGAATTCCTTTATCTCTCTACTGACGCCAAAGAACCAATTTAAACGAAACCTTTCCAATGTCACTTTTAAAATTGGTCGGGCAAGTCTGCATTTCATACAACATAGTCGACAACGGGCTGCTTAGTTTGACATTGGATCTTATGGATAAACGATTTAAAGAGCTTTTCATCTGAACTTCGACGTGGCCGCTTAAAACCTACTTAGACACAAGAGTCTTATATGGTCCACTTCAAAATATTTGACAAGTATAGGTGTGTATCACATCCATACTGTCTATACTAGTGGGAAACAGATTAACACTAGACCATATGACATAGAGGTCTATATTGACATACTTTAGATTGAGATCCTTAATCATTTAAGGAAAGTTGGACTGCCTATATCAGCCACGGTGAACTATATAAGCTCTTGGATTTTTTTTAATTTTTATACGACGGCAAAAATTTTGCGGTCGTATTATGGTATGGCGCTGGCGTCGGCGTCGGCGTTGGCGTCGGCATCGGCGTCTGTGGACAGCATAACTTT
This sequence comes from Modiolus philippinarum, assembly GCA_002080025.1. Classification (NCBI taxonomy): domain Eukaryota; kingdom Metazoa; phylum Mollusca; class Bivalvia; order Mytilida; family Modiolidae; genus Modiolus; species Modiolus philippinarum. Next base: position 26,131 of record MJUU01001593.1, read on the forward strand.
AGTTCTAGTGAACGGATTGTTATCAAATTTTAGTATGATGTTTGTTGGCACAAGCTTAAGCCCGGGTTTTAATTTCGCGTTCCCTGCCCAACCCGTTTTTGAAAAAGAGGCAAAAAAGGGGCCAAAAAGGGGTAAAATTAGGTATTTTCGTGTCTGTGGACAGCATAACTTTGGTTCTAGTGGATGGATTGTTTTCAAATCTTAGTATGATGTTTCTTGGAACATTCTTGAGAAACTTTTTTTTCCTTTAGGTTTTTGCTCCACCCATTTCAGAATTAGGGGCCAAAAAAGGGTTAAATGAGGTGTTTTCACATATTTGACTGTAGAATCTTTATTATTTATTGGATTTTGATGGGGTTTGTTTCAGTGTGCTCCTGAGGAAATTTCCAATCTGGAGTATGCCAACAGATTTCACGTAGCATGTACCACTCACGAGATAAATGGGGCCAAACAGGGGCAAATCTCAAAAAAAATAATTTTTTTATTTTAAGTCCGATTTTGATGCAGTTTTTTTCAATGGATTCCTTGCGAAAAATTAATATAGCACTCAGCTATTAGATTTTTGGTAACTTGTTTCCTTTCCCAGCTATTAGGGGCCGAACGGGGCCAAAATTGCAAATTTGCAGATTATGTAGAATTTTTATTTTTCATCGGATTTCGATGGGATTTTTTTCTTTGGATTCCTCGTGATCTAAGCTTTCAGTTGTATGTCAACGGATTTTTTGTAGGTCTTACCGTTTCCGAGCTACAAGGGGTCAAAGGGGCCAAAAAATATGTCAAATCTTTATTTTTCATCGGATTTCGATGGGATTTTTTTCTTTGGATTCCTCTTGATCTAAGCTTTCAGTAGTATTTCAACGAATTTTTGGTGGGTCTTACCCTTTCCGAGCTATAAGGGGTCAAAGGGGCCAAAAATGCAAATTTTCTAAATATGTGGAATCTTTATTTTTCATCGGATTTCGATGGGATTTTTTTCTTTGGATTCCTCTTGATATAAGCTTTCAGCAGTATGTCAATGGATTTTTTGTAGCTCTTACTGTTTCGGAGCTACAAGGGGTCAAAGGGGCCAAAATTGCAATTTTTCTAAATGTGTCATATTTTTATTTTTCATCAGATTTCGATGGATTTTTTCTTTGAATTTCTATGGATGTAAAGTTTTAGTTGATAGTACATATTTTGCATAGCTCTTACAGTTTTTTTATCAGTAAGTAATCAAAAAGGTTTTTTCCCTATTTTGTTTCTAGCTAATAACTGTGTCTAGCTTCTTTTTGTGTCCATCTAATTATTGTGTCAAGCTCTTTACTGTGTCCACATTCACTTTAAACTACTTTTGTTGAAATTTCAGTGGTCGACATGCTGCGGTCGTATCATGCTGCGCTTGGCGTAGCCCTTTATTGTTATTTATTTATTTTTTTTTTTAAGTTTTTACTTTGTCATATTTACATTCTTTATTTATCTTTTTCCAAAACTTGTATTTAAGGCATTTACGACTACAGACTGATAATGATGATGGCTTTAGTGACTGAATATTTCTTCATCTATAAAGGAGATATTTTAAAGGCATTTCGTCATTTGGATATAAGTGACAGTATTATATTTGAATTTGTCAAACGTCAAAGAAGGACTTGGCTCCTAACCGTCGTTTACCAACGTGTCTTGACAATGGAGATCAAAACCCGGAATTCACCGGGAGATTACTAGTGTCCCAAAACTCACCATCTCTATCATATATTTTTGATGTATATGCAACTTCAGGGCTTATTTAATTATATGATTTTCGGGTTTTGACTAACAGTTTACCGCATACAAGCTATTTCCGCCATTAGAGAATCGCATTACATCTCTTTCAGGGCAATAAAACGTGAAAAATAGGGGAATTGTTGAACAAAATCCATCACCTAAGGTCTCATTTCTACATGAATTTAAAATACAAAAATAAATCTCCGTCCCCATGCGATGCTGTGATCTTCGTCCCCATACGCAACATTACATTTTCGTTGAAAACAGCCTTTCATCATGCTTTTGAGATATTTTAACGATACATGAAACCTCTCTCGTTCTATTACATTTGCTGGAGTAAAAATGATAGCTTTAATAGACGTAGAATGCATGAAAAAAAGCGAAAAAGTAGGTTCCCTTGTTTAGATTCGCTACCCTCTTGTACATTCGTTAAGTGTTTGCATACTTCCAGGGCGTATTGAGCATGGAAACTAGGCTACATCAATTTGTAAATAATCCTAATGTTCCGTTAAAATTACATCAATGACCATTTATTGCAAAATCTGTTAGAATCTACCCGAAAAAGCCAACCTACACGACTCTGCCCGCTTCAAAATCACCGTCCCCGTACGCTACCAATCACCGTCCCCACATGTTGTATTGAACACGGTGGAAATGTCATTAAAACAAAACAAAAAAATGTCATTAAAACAAAACAAAAAAGCATAGCCTAGATTGACCTATTACCGATGTACTTAAATGTTATTAGTTGTAAAAATATAAATTTGGAAATAAATCTTTGAACCTTTGTTTGTATGAAAAGCCTATATCAGTGAGTGTGACAAAACCAAATTATTGATGATTTCCTCTTATTTTTAAAAAATATCCTGTGTCCATTTATCCATGATGCAAAAAGTCTTATAAAAACTGACCTTTACCTATTATCAAGGTAGTTATACACTAATTATCAACACCAAACTCTTTGTGAGTTGTCTAGAATATATTATTTGAAGCCATGTGTGCACTTTGGATTCAAATGCAGTCTTAAATGCTGAATTTTAATACAAATAAAGGTGTTTTATTACCAATTGCCCAATTTAGCCTCCATGATTTTTTGCACTACCCTAAAAATATTGTCATCTTCTAAAATATCTTAAAACGTAGATGTACAAAAAATGCATTATTCAATGTGCAACTAAATACAATATTTTCATGTCATTTTTGTCTCGCCTGCGACGAAAGTCGCTGAAGGCGAGACATAGGTATAGCAATCCGGCGACGGCGACGGCGGCGGCGGCGTAAACTTTTTTCTAAAACCTTCATAACTTTTCAAGGGTAATACATACAAACATCATCTTTGGTCCACAGCACCACCAAGTGATGACCTTTCCAGCAGCATATATTTTAGATGACCTTGACCTTGTTTTCATGGTTCAATAAGCACATAAACATTGCGACATAGTTTCACATTCAAGTCCTTTTCTCAGNNNAACATTGGACCCTATGGGGAAACATATTCCAAGATCTTCTCTTCTGAAAGTACTTGGCCAATTGGAATCACACTTGGTCACAATGGACCTTAGTTTGTCCCCTTCTTAAAATGTGTCTGGCTTGTCTGAACAGATTCAAGATTGGCATTCAACATTGGTATTATTATTTTTGACTGTATTTGTCAGCAATGGCCCAGGTGAGCGATACAGGCTCTTGAGAGCCTCTTGTTTCTATTTTTAGCCTTGCTGCCATATTGATCCGAGGTCAGGGTCATCGGACATAATTTTGAAAACGGACCACCCAAGGATCATTTCAAGAAAGTTTGGCTTAGATTGGCTTTGTAATTTCAGAGGAGAAGATTTTTAAAATTTCATCCCCCCTTTTTTCTATTTTTAGCCTGGCGGCCATCTTGGTTTGAGGGCGGGGTCATCGGACACAATTTTGGAAGAGGACCATCAAAGGAACATTCCACCAAAGTTTCATCAAAATTGGCTGAGTGGTTTCAGAGGAGATGATTTTTTTGTGATTGTGGACGGACGATGGACGACAGACGACGGACGCAAAGTGATGAGAAAAGCTCACATGGCCTTTTAGGCCAGGTGAGCTAATAAAAAATATGAAATTTTTGAAAATCGCCCCTTTTGGGCCCCGTTTATCTCGTGAACCGTACATGCCACGTTAAATCCGTTGACAAACTGCTGATAGGAAATTTAATTGTGAACACACTGAAAGAAACCCCATCAAAATCCAATAAATAATAAATATTCTACAGAAAAATATGTAAAAACACCCAATTTTGCCTTTTTTGGCCCCTTTCTTAAAAATGGGAGGGCCAAAATAATCAAGACTTACCCCAGCCTTCCTATTGTGCTAAGGAACACTGTATTAAAATTTCATGAGGATTGGTCAACTGGAAGTTAATCACCAAAAACAAAAGTGTCTACAGACGACGACGAAGCCGGATGAAAATGACGACGACGACAACAGCACCATACCATTATACGACCTCAAATTTTTTGCGGTCCTATAACAAGAGGCTCTCAAGAGCCTGTATCGCTCACCTGGACCATGGCTGACATAGATGAAAGGCATAGGAAAAACAAAACATAAAATTTAGCAGAATACTTTTTTTTCTGAAATTACAGTCTTCTTGTTTGGTTTCCATGGCAACAGAAAGATCCACCATCCATTACAACCCATAACAGAACACCATTCAAAAAAAATTTGGGCAGGGGTTCCCCTTATAATCAAGGCAATACATAATGCTGAAATTGAAGCATTCAGACCACAATTCAAATAAAAATTCAAAAATTTGGGCAGAAGTTCCCCTTAAAATTAATAGGCCCAATGTAAAAACTATGTTCCAGATGGTGGCCATCTTGGATGAGGTATGGACCTGCCAGATCAATTTTTGGATGGGACCACCTACGGACCATTGTGGCTTAGTTTGGTTCTAATTGGACTATAAGTTTCTGAGAAGATCTTTGAATGTATTTTCCATAGGGTCCAATGTTAAAACTATTTTCCCCGCGGGAGGCCATCTTGGATGAGGTATGGACCTGTCGGACACCTTTTTTGGGGAGGACCATCTAAGGACTATTGTGTCTAAGTTTGGTTATAATTGGACTGGTAGTTTCTGAGAAGAAGATCTTTGAATGTCTTTCCCATAGAGTCCAATGTTAAAACTATGTTCCCCGCTGGCGGCCATCTTGGATTAGGTACAGACTTGCCGGATACCATTTTTGGAAGGGACCACCTAAGGACCATTGTGACTAAGTTTGGTTATAATTGGACGGGTAGTTTCTGAGAAGATCTTTGAATGTAATTTCCCATAGGGTCCAATGTTAAAACTATGTTCCCCGCTGGCAGCCATCTTGGATTTGGTATTGACCTGTCGGATATCTTTTTTGGAAGTGACCATCTAAGGACCATTGTGTCTAAGTTTGGTTATAATTGGACTGGTAGTTTCTGAGAAGAAGATCTTTGAA
>MJUU01001593.1:38732-50363 GCA_002080025.1 Modiolus philippinarum
CTGTCTATTACATGTATAATACCATTGGATGCTTGTTGATTGGGATGGATAATTGTATTTCTGTACCTACCCTGTCTATTACATGTATAATACCATTTGATGCTTGTTGATCGGGGTGGATAATTGTTATTTCTGTACCTATCCTGACTATTACATGTATAATACCATTGGATGCTTGTTGATTGGGGTGGATAATTGTATTTCTGTACCTACACTGTCTATAACATGTATAATACCATTGGATGTTTGTTGATCCGGATGGATAATTGTATTTCTGTACCTACCCTGTCTATTACATGTATAATACCATTGGATGCTTGTTGATTGGGGTGGATAATTGTATTTCTGTACCTACCCTGTCTATTACATGTATAATACCATTGGATGTTTGTTGATCCTGGTGGATAATTGTATTTCTGTACCTACCCTGTCTATTACATGTATAATACCATTGGATGCTTGTTGATTGGGGTGGATAATTGTATTTCTGTACCTACCCTGTCTATTACATGTATAATACAATTGGATGCTTGTTGATCCTGGTGGATAATTGTATTTCTGTACCTACCCTGTCTATTACATGTATAATATAATTGGATGCTTGTTGATCCGGGTGGATAATTGTATTTCTGTACCTACCCTGTCTATTACATGTATAATACCATTGGATGCTTGTTGATCGGGGTGGATAATTGTATTTCTGTACCTACCCTGTCTATAACATGTATAATACCATTGGATGCTTGTTGATTGGGGTGGATAATTCTGGCACAGTTAACTGTTACAACCTGTAAAACACAATTTAAATTGTGAAATGATACTGTAAACTGCAAAAATTTTTTGCAAAAGTCACAGTATATTTTTCCTATTTTCACCTTATGGATCGAAGCTTGAAAATAAAACTGTTGCAAATATTTTGATTCATTTGGATGATTTATTAGCTGGACTGACAACTGGGAATTGAAGACCATGTGAAATAAAATCTATTCTATAGACAACAGCATAAGATGGATGATGCCAAAATTAACAGTAATATGTTAATAGTATTTTCATGTGATTAGGTTCTTAGGATGTTGTTATTGATGAAGTTAAGAAAACTAACCATTTAAATCCATCTTTAAAAATAGATCAAATTGCAAAGGAACAACTGTGTTCTTGTTTTTAAAATATTTCATCTTCAAGAAATGATGAGAAATGGCTTTCTGTGTTTACTCTTATACTGGGCAAAAAAAGTTAAGATTCATATTCAATTAAAACAAATAACTAAATACCGAAGTTACTGTGAATTTATTTTCCGCATATGCGCATTTTGACAACAAATGTCTCATCAGTGCAGATAACAAAGTGTCTCCATTTTCGCCACATAACACACATATAACCACTGATCAGATCAACATGAAATTTTGCAGTGATAACACTTTCCATTATGAACATTTTCTGCAATTTTCATCTTTTCAAAATTTGTTGTTTTTGAGAATCAAAAAATGGGTCAAAGACTCAAATGGCCGGGTTGCGTTTTGGTGTTTTTAGCTATAAAGTGTTGTTTTATAGGTTCCCTAATGGCTCTGTGTATAGAATATGTTGAAAATATTGATATAAAATGACTAAGTTAAAAAGCCAGGAAAATGGGAAAAACATTGGAAATAATTCTATAAAGTCAGGTGCACATTTTCAAAATATATTTATAGAAACTGTGACGTTTCAAAGGTCAGAGATGAAAACTGTAGGAGGAGTTGATTTCACAAAATAGGTACCCTTTGTTGAAAATGTGATAAAAATGACTAAGTTCCAAAATCTGTAAAAATAGGAAAAAAATTTCAAAATAATTCCAAAAAGGGAGGTGCACATCTACAATATATATAGAAACATTTTGTGAGATTTAAAAAATGTAGGTTGAAATATGTAGGAGGAGTTGATTTCACAAAATAGGTACCCTTTGTTGAAAATGTGGATAAAAATGACTAAGTTCCAAAGTCCATAAAATTGGAAAAAAATTTCAAAATTACTCCAAAAAGGAAGGTGCACATCTACAATATATATAGAAACATTACGTGAAGTTTCAAAGGTGTAGGTTGAAAACTGTAGGAGGAGTTGATTTCACAAAATAGGTACCCTTTGTTGAAAATGTCGATGAAAAATGACTAAGTTCCAAAAGCCGTAAAAATCGGAAAAAAATTTTCAAAATAATTCCAAAAAGGGAGGTGCACATCTACAATATATATAGAAACAGTTTGTGAAGTCTCAAAAATGTAGGATGAAAACTGTAGGAGGAGTTGATTTCACAAAATCAGTATCCCATTTTCCCCGCCCGCCGCCCGCCCATCCGCCCGCCTCACATTCACCATGCTATAACCTGGATTTGCACTCAGTGCAACCCGGCCAAAAATCATGATTTTGACATTTTCATCAAGTTGTCCAATCTTTTGACTGTATACAGACTGTGATTCACTAAAAATTGTTGAAATTTGTCATAGGAATGGGCATTCACACAAGAATTTCCACTTTTGTTTGGGTAATTTTCTAAATTTGGAAGGGTATAATACAAACAGGTTTAACATTTTGACTTATATAATTAACAGCATGGTTTGAAAAATCAGCAGACAGAAATTTCAATGCAGCAGTTTTTGCCTGAAATTTGAATTGTTTTCAAGGCAGATAAATTTTGGGGGTAAAAATGCAAGTTTCATTGATTTGTGTTTTTGACCAGATGGGAGACTGACTCAATAGACTTTTTTTGAGTGTATAACTTGATAATCTCGAAAACATCTGACACAATGTTCCAAGACTGAATGTGTAGTATTTGATTTAATTTGATTTAAACTGTGAAATCCTTAATTGTTTTGCAGAGTATTGGGAGAAAATGCTTACTAACTTTTCAGGAGCTACTATAAAGGCTAAAATGGACAAGAAAATTTTGTACAGAAGCTGACTCAAACAACCTCTCTTATGTAGGACAATTTTGCAAGTTTCTGATTGGTAGTAATGTTTTCAGAGTAAGCTGAGCATGCATAATATCAACCAAGGGAACATAAATTAAATCAGCCCATTACTGGAGCATAGGGAAAATACCCATTTTAAAAATAAATCGTAACAGATAATCATACTTACCCCATATGAATATTTATTAATGCGTACAGATTTAGTTCCATAATACAATGTTGGTATGTACTGGTTCTTTTTAAATTTTTTGTAGTCATGACGACCATTGACAATATGGTAATGTACTAATGAAGGTGCATGAAATGTCCATGGATGAAGTCTTTCTCTGTAACAAAACAGTTGCATTAATTAAAATACAATCATAGAGTGTTTTAAATTTTTTTTTTTTTGGATAAATTATCTCCCCTTAATTTTCCATTTCTGTCATACAAACAACAGAATCAACTGATTTACCAATGCAAAATTATGAGTATTTTTTTTTACTGATGATGTACAGAATTTTCAGTTAACAAGAATGGTTTAAGCTTGTTCTTTGGGTCATAGACAGATATTTTACAGTGGTTGATTCTCAGGCTGCAATAATTGCTTGCTAAAAACCAGAGGCTCCCAGGAGCCTGTATCGCTCACCTGGTTTTCATTTGCCACAATCAAGCTAACAGTGTAAGTTATACAGTTGAACTTCAGTCTCTCCAACTTTGGTAGCTCAAACTCAACCAATTTTTGAACTTTATTTAAAGTCTGGTCATGTTTTACTATATGTCTTTGTTGGACTTTTTTGACAAAAAACATTCTTGCTAAAGACCACTTTTGACATCAGTTTTGAAGTCGAGACATCATTATGTAAATGGCGGTCAACAACAATTTTTAACACCATTCAATATCTATTTAATTTTTAACACCATTCAATATCTATTTGGAAAAAAAATTTTATTGAAGTCAGACAATGTTGAATTTTCCTGCCTTATTTGGTGGCCATTTTGAAAATGGCAGTCAATGAACAATTTTCAACACCGGTTTTGAAGTCGCAGCATCAATATCTATTAGGAAACCAAATTTCATTGAAATCAGACAATGTTGAATTTTCCCACCTTTTTTATCTGCCATTTTGAAAATGGCAGTCAATGAACAATTTTTAACATCAGTTCCTCAATACCTATTTGGAAACCAAATTTCATTGAAATCGGACAATGTTGAATTTTCCTGCCTTTTTTGGCGGCCATTTTGAAAATGGCGGTCAACGATAAATTTTTAACACCGGTTTTGAAACCAATTTTTATTGAAATCGGACAATGTTGCATTTTCCTGCCTTTTTTTGGCAGCCATTTTGAAAATGGCGATCAACAAACAATTTTCAACACCAGTTTTGAAGTCGCCACAGCATGGCAAACATTTCATCAATTTAGACTTAACCTTCATCTTCTATACTTTTGGAAATAAAAGACAAAAAATACAAAAAATTAAAAAATTTTGTGAAAAACGGGCAATAACTCCTACAAAGGGTTTCTGATTTTCTTCAAAATTTCAGGGTGGATAGATCTTGATATGCTGAACATTTTATCAATTAAAAGTTTACCTGTATCTAATTATAGTTTTTTTTATAAAAAATAAAAAATATCAAAATTTTGAAAATTTTACGGAAAAAGGGCAATAACTCTAAGACGGGTTTTCAGATTTTCTTCAAAATTGCAGGGCTGGAAGATCTTGCCATGATGATCATTTTTACACTGTGTCAGATTTTTGATATCTGTAACGGTTTTCGAGTTATTTGCAAAATACAGCAATTTACCCCTATGTTCTATTTTTAGTAACAGCAGCCATGTTGTTTGATCCTCGAACTAATCGAACACAATTTTGAAACTGCATACCCTGGTGATGATTCAGGCCAAGTTTGATTACAATTTGCCCAACAGTTTCAGAGGAGAAGATTTTTGAAATTGTTGACGGACGGACGGACGGACGGACGACAGACGCAAAGTGATGGCAAAAGCTCACTTGGCCTTTTAGGCCAGGTGAGCTGAAAATGGTAATGCATGACCAAGGGGTTTGGGTCATCAATTCACTAGGACTAATTATACAGACTGTACTAACTGCTAGCAAAATAATTAACATGATCACTCATGCATGATTGAGGGGGTTCAGCCCATCATTTAGGTGTTGAATAAGTATTAACTTATAAGGATGCAATTTCATATTATATATGGCGAGAACTACTATTACAAACTACTCTAATGGGTTGAAGCCATAACTTAAGAGTGGATTGGAGTTGTCACCATAATGATGCACATTATACATATCAAAGACAAACATAACCCACAATTTCCCATAATTTGTAATTGTCGTCATCACTACTGCCAGAAATTAAATCCCTGTATTTCACTTCTGCCATTTTTCAATGCAGGTGGGAAAAAAGTTAGCTGCCAGCAATAATTGGCCAATAGACCAAACATGTATCTAGGTGCAAATATTTACCATTTGGGTATATTTCTAATACATGTAGCAGCAATCAAATTGTATTTCAATAGAGATGCTTCCTCCCTCAAGCTTTAGAGCATCAAATACGACTTGGATAGATATGAAACAGTACACCAAAATATGGCATGATTATACCAAACTAATAACACATTCATATTTGTATCATTTAAAATTGCAAAGACAATGTCAAGAAAAATGGTCAAATCCAGACCCATCCACCCATATTTTTAGTTTTCCCTTGACCCGATGTTGCAATTAATCAGGCAATACATGTTGACACTAAATTTCAGGCAGATTAGTAGTTAGGGTCATTGTAAATTATGAAGGCAGAGTTCCTGAAGTGGATACCAATCAAATGGATTGTTAGAAAATTAACCAGAGGCTCCCAGTTGCCTTAATCAAGGAAACATTGTAAGTTATACAGTTGATCTTCAGTTTCTCAAACTTTTGTAGCTCGAACACCTCCAATATCTTGAACTGTTTAAAGTCTGATCATGTTTAACTTTATTTCTTTGTTGGGCTTTTTTGACAAAAAACGTTCTTGCTAAGGACCATTTTCGACACCAGTTTTGGAGTTGAGACATCATTTTGTAAATGGCAGTCAACAAACAATTTTCAACACCAGTTTTGAAGTCGCAACATCAATATCTATTTGGAAATCAAATTTCATTGAAATCGGACAATGTTGATTTTTCCCGCCTTTTTTGGCGGCCATTTTGAAATCAAATTTCATTGAAATCGGACAATGTTGAATTTTCGCACCTTTTTTGGCAGTCATTTTGAAAATGGCGGTCAACAAACAATTTTCAACACCGGTTTTGAAGTCGCAACATCAATATCTATTTGGAAACCAAATTTCATTGAAATCGGACAATGTTGAATTTTCCCGCCTTTTTTGGCAGCCATTTTGAAAATGGCAGTCAAGGAACAATTTTCAACACCAGTTATGAAGTTGCCACAGCATGGCAAACATTTCATCAATTCACACTTAACCTTCATCTTCTATAGTTTTAGAAATAAAAGATGAAAAATACAAAAATTTAAAAAATTCGGTGAAAAAAGGGCAATAACTCCTACAAGGGTTTATGGATTTTCTTCAAAATTTCAGGTATGTAGATCTTGATATGCTGAACATTTTTGCAATTTACACTTGACCTCTATCTGTTACACTTTTTGAAATAAAAAATAAAAAATGCAAAAATTTTGAAAATTTAACAGAAAAAGGGCTATAACTTCGAGATGGGTTTTCAGATTTTCTCCAAAATTGCAGGGCAGGTAGATCTTGCCATGCTGATCATTTTCAACCAATCAGATTTTTGATATCTGTAACAGTTTTGGAGTTATTAGCCAAAAACTGCAATTTACCACTATGTTCTATTTTTAGCAATGGCGGCCATGTTGTTTGACCAGCCGACTAATCGAACACATTTTTGAGAAGCCATACCCTGGTGATGATTCAAGTCAAGTTTGGTTACATTTGGCCCAGCGGTTTCAGAGGAGAAGATTTTTGAAATTGTTGACGGAAAACGGACAGACAGACGGACGACGGATGCAAAGTGATGGCAAAAGCTCACATGGCCTTTTCGGCCAGGTGAGCTAAAAACCAGTGGTTACCACTTCCCGAACTCCCTTCAAATATCGGTAGCTGTAATTGGTGCTTGTTCAGCTAATATCTTTGATATATGCAAATTGATCTACAAAATAAAATCATTAACTGAAGGAGAAATATCATCAACAAACTTAATGTACCCTCAATACATGGATGGACAGAAAAGGGATAAAAGTATATAGGGTAAAACAACATGCATCTGTTTACTTGTCATGGATGCATAGTTAAACGCTGATTCTAACATGGCTCTTGTTAATCATCAACCAGTATAATACTCGATAACCATATATTTAGCACATGCACAAATTGTATCGGAATATGAGTAAACGAAAGGAAAACAATAATGTTTTCAATTTTGTTCGTCTTAGTTTATGAAGGAAATAAAGGTTAAGAACAGTTTTTAACTAAATCATGCCATTCAGACACGTAAATGTGTCTTGTTTTGCTTTCGATTTGAATTTTGAACTTGCATCTGTTTTAAAACGTCAGATGGTGTATTGTGACGTCATAGACACAGACAGCAATGGAAGCAGGAAATCCGCTTTCTCTTAGGTCACTTCAGAATGGAAAATTCCATTTTCTGTCATATATGGTTATTGTCATTTAACCATGGGTTGGGGGGCCTTTTACATTTGTAAATTTAACCCCTCGCTAACACTCTGGGTTAAATTTGAATATAAAGGTCAGACTCCACTAAATATTTTCCATAGGCGGCCATTACAAAGTTTTGTGAATTTTCTTAATTACCCAAAGTTCACTTTATGCGGCAATATGATTTTTTCAAAGGGGCACGTCTGCCAAGTAACATATCCAATCAATGACCCAACTTTAAAGTCAAATAAGAAATTTCTATCGCCTAACCAAACTGGGGTATTCCAATTACCAATTTTGCCTTTCAGATCCTTGGGCATGCATGTACTCATTGATGAGGCTTCAGTATGCAAGGAAGGACACTAAATCAAAATGCTGGTAAATCCGGAAGTATTACATGATCATTTGAGCGTTTTATAACTCAGATATTGTCAATATTAAAAGTTATATTGAAAGTGAAAGTTGCATGGCTTTGTTTATATAAGTACTACTTTTGACTATGCCAGCAGCTGATTGGTCATTTAGTAGAGTCTAACCTAAAGGCACAGCCCATGGTTAAATTTCCAATAACCATATACCTGCCATGAATTATTTCTTAAATATTTGCAACCAAATAGCAGAGAATTTTCTTTCTGAATTATTTTGTAAGAGTCTATACCTATCATCATAAGATATATTTTGGAATCCTTCGTCTATTGGAATGAATGCTGTAAATGCTCCTTGGAACTTTAGAGCTTCTTCTAATTCTGTATTTGTTAACAGTGATGTATATTTCACCAAAAACAAATTCTTAGCTGTTTGCACAATGTTCTCAAGTGGTTTAGCTGAAATATGATGAAAATATTTATTATTACTACAGCAAAAATGATGGCCTCAAACATAATTATTTCATTACTGAGTTTGTGATATTTATAGATCAAAAGTACCAATAGAGATTTTAGCTAGTTCTTGGTATCTATTGCTTTCATAAGGATCATCAGGATTATAACAATAATATGAGTTTCTTTGCCTTGTGGGTTGTAGGAAAAGATGTCTGACTGTGTGGGACTTGTGAATACGGACATTTGCAAACTTTGATGACAAAGGCATCATAAAACATGGGTTTAAATAATTTCCACATACAGTTTACAAAAGCTATATGTACAGAAAATACGGGACTTTCTAGATAGAAAGTGGAAACGATCACCTCAGATACCAGTAAGAAGGAATACTGGATTTCTAAACCTACTGAAATAAATATATACCACATACAAAACAAACTATTTATGAAATTGAAGAGCATTTATAATTTTTCCTATATGACAATTCTCTAAATAAATTTAAGTTGACGAGAAGCAATGTACCTGAAGCGATACAAATCGATTAAATATAAACCACCCTTAGCTCCACAGTGTTCATTAATAAGTGATTCCCTCTCAATGCATTGATGTATTGATTTTTTACGTATAAAAATAGAACTGTTTCCAGGGTGAACACGATTTCGAAAGTTCTGTATTGTAAAAGGCCAGTCCAAATAAATTTCTAAATCACCAGGCAACCAGGTAAAAGTGCAAGCATTAGATACTGAATGAAAAAGTGAAAACTCCAATTTACAAAACTGTGCCAACACATAGTTACCTTGATCAATCTTTATAATTCACTCATAATGGTTTCATTTCACAGATATCAGTGTCCAGGAAATAACTTTTTTCTTAATTATACCTGGTTTACCTGGTGTACAGGTCTAAACACTTGGGCTATATGGCCTTTGATATAGTTTGTTGTGTCACTTCAGATATTTACTTTAGTTAAAATTGAAAAGAGTGAACCATGAGTATCTTTAGACGGCCATTTTGAGGGGCCTGACTAGGTAATTGAATCCTACTAATTATTTCTCTTTTAAACCATTAGTTCTTGGATTTGGCAAATTAAAATTATCGTGTATTTATGTGCATACATGAATTCCTTCAAAGTGGTATCCTGAATTATAATTTACATGTAAAATGTACTCACGATACGAACATTCTTGTGCAGTGTAATCACTAATGATTCACTCCATGAAAACTAATTTGATTAAAAAATCTATATGGGAGTACCTGCATATACACAAGTTTGCAAGCAAAATTATTTAATTCAATTTTATTTTCAAATTTCAGTTTTTGCAGGAGGAGCATTTTTTAACAAATGAGTGATATATCTATTAAAATATATAGCTGGCAAAACTGGCAACTGGCAACACTTTAGCTTCTTAATCAAAGTTTTCAAATCTTCAATGTAACACTGATAGGAAAAATGAAAGGATATGGAGTGAATGTACATGTGACAAAAATGCACACGATACATAGAAAACTCCAGTTTATCAAGGACATGGCTTTTATTCCTGTCTACATCTTGATGTCGCCTGAGGGTCTTCAACTAGAGGTGACAAAATTGCCATGGTACAAAAATTTTAGTCAGATTGAAGTACAACAAAGGGAGGTAACTCAAGTTTTACACAAGAAAACATTTCAATACCAGCATAAAAGCCATCTTTACATAACATGAATAATAATTAATGGATTAAGCAATTTAAGTTTAAAGCTAAGATAACAACACACCCAAATCATTTCTCTTTTTTCCTTGATAATGCACAATTCTTATTAATTAGACTGTTTGTAAACCATCCAGATGCTGGAATTGATGTGTAAAGATTTACTGAGTTTTATGTCTTTATAAACACTTTAATTGTGGGAGGTATTCCTATAATCTTCATTTATCTGCATTTATCTAAGACACCAATGCAAAAAACAATCTGTGTTTGTCACTGAATTCTGAAGGAGATGAAATTTGTTTGAAGCAGCTGAAGTTGCAGACAATTTGATTTCTGAAGATGGCTTTTTCGACAATTTATGTCTCTACAGTGCATGATAGAAATCAAGATCAAGATCTTGAAGATTTACAACTTGTGAGGAGATGATGGAGGACCTAAAAGTAAAGCCAATATCAGAATTCATGATGAGACCCCAGACTTGCACTTAACTAATATATTTATAGAATAATGGAAGTTTTGTTTCTGATACAAAAAAATGGAAGAATGTGTCCATGAGACACCGATGCCCCCGCCTCCTTGCAATGGAAACCCTTAAATATTAAAGGCATAACTATGTACAATATATATACATTTTGTGTATATCAAATATTATAAAAAAGGATCTTTCTCCTGTGATAAATAGTCACTGGAACTGGTTTGGTTTTGATATAATGTGTAGTTCCAACAAATAATCTGAGAAACAGTCTTATATGTAATACTTATCTATTTTTAGCAACTGTGACCTTGACCTTGGGAGTATCAATGCTAAAATCTATGGGATTATGTCTATGGTGATAAGTAAGCAAGTGACCAAGTTTGGTTTTGATCAGATGCAGAATACTCAAGTAATTGTTCGGAAACCAAAATTTTATTGAAATTTTAGTCTATTTTTAGCAACTGTGACCTTGACCTTGGTGCTACCAACCTAGAAATCAATAGGGTTCTGTCTTGGGTGATAAGCAAGCACGTGACCAAGTTTGGTTTTGATCCGATGTAGTATACTCAAGTTATCATCCGGAAACCAATTTTATTGAAATTTTAGTCTATTTTTAGCTACTGTGACCTTGACCTTGGGGGTACCAACCCGAAAATCGATAGAGTTCCGTCTTGGGTGATAAGCAAGCATGTGACCAAGTTTGGTTTTGATCCGATGTAGTATACTCAAATTATCATCTGGAAACCAAAATTTTATTGAAATTTTAGTCTATTTTTAGCAACTGTGACCTTGACCTTGGGGGTACCAACCCGGAAATCTATAGGGTTCTGTCTTCGGTGATAAATAAGCATGTGACCAAGTTTGGTTTTGATCCGATGTAGTATACTCAAGTTATCATCCAGAAACCAAAATTTTATTGAAATTTTAGTCTTTTTTGAGCAACTGTGACCTTGACCTTGGGGGTACCAACCCGGAAATCAATAGGGTTATGTCTTGGAAGATAAGCAAGCATGTGACCAAGTTTGGTTTTGATCC
>MJUU01001593.1:58370-72193 GCA_002080025.1 Modiolus philippinarum
GCAAAAAAACTAAGTCGAAATACGGAAAAATTACGGAAAAACTAAATAAAAATTTTCCAAATTTTTCAGCTAGGCATAATTTTCTGACCATTTTCTTGCTTCTGTCCAAATTTCAAATGATTCCATAAAGATTTGATGAAGATAATGATGTTGAGAAAACTTTAACCACAGGGTAAAATAAATGTTGATGACAACGCCGACTACGGAATTTTGGATCCCTATGTCTCGCTTTCACGACTTTCGTCGCGGGAGAGACAAAAATGGAAGAATGTGTTCATGGGACACGGATGCCCCCGCCTCCTTGCAATGGAAACCCATAAATTATTAAAGGCATAACTATGTGCAATATATATATCAAATAATTATAAAAAAGGATCTCTCCTGTGATAAAGAGGCACTGGAACTGGTTTGGTTTTGATATAATGTGTAGTTCCAACAAATAATCTGAGAAACAGTCTTATATGTAATAATAATCTTTTTTCAGCAACTGTGACCTTGACCTTGGGGTATCAACCCTAAAATCTATGGGATTATGTCTTTTGTAATAAGTAAGCAAGTGACCAAGTTTGTTTTTGTTCAGATGCAGGATACTCAAGTTATCATCCTGAAACCAAAATTCTATTGAAATTTTAGTTTATTTTAGCAACTGTGACCTTGACCTTGGCGGTACCATCCCGAAAATCAATAGGCTTCTGTTTTGGGTGATAATCAAGCACATGACCAAGTTTGGTTTTGATGCGATGTAGTATACTCAAGTTATCATCAGGAAACCAAAATTTTATTTGCAACTGTGACCTTGACCTTGGGAGTACCAACCCCGAAATCGATAGGGTTCTGTCTTGGGTGATAAGCAAGCATGTGACCAAGTTTGGTTTTGATCCTATATAGTATATTCTAGTTATCATCCGGAAACCAAAATTTATTGAAATTTTAGTCTTTTTTTATCAACTTTGACCTTGACCTTGGGAGTACCAACCCAGAAATCGATAGGGTTTTGTATTAGGTGATAAGTAAGCACATGACCAAGTTTGGTTTTGATGCAATGTACTCAAGTTATCATCAGGAAATCAAAATTTTATTGAAATATTAGTCCATTTTTTGCAACTGTGACCTTGACCTTGGGGGTACCAACCCAAAAATTGATAGGATTCTGTCTTGGGTGATAAGCAAGCATGTGATCAAGTCTGATTTGATCCAACGCACAACGTAGTATACTCAAGTTATCATCCGGAAACCAAAATTTTATTGAAATTTTAGTCTATTTTTAGCAACTGTGACCTTGACCTTGGGGGTACCAACCCGGAAATCAATAGGGTTCTGTCTTGGGTGATAAGTAAGCAAGTTACCAAGTTTGGTTTTGATCCGATGCAGGATACTCAAGTTATCATCTGGAAACAAAAAAGATGGACGTACGGACGTACAGACGTACGGATGTACGGACGGACATATGGATGTTTTTCTATAGGGTCCAATGAGGAACAATGTTCCTTCCTTCTGACCATCTTGGATAAAGTGTAATTTTACTGGGGAATACTAAACAATTATAGTTGCAAAGTTTGGTTTCAACTGGTCAAGTAGTTCTAGAGGAGAATATCTTTGATCTAAGTCAAATGCTAACCAATGTTCCCCACTGGCAGCCATCTTGGATAAATTGGGAACCTTAAAACCTTCTTTTGGTATAGAGAACCATCTAACATAACATTTGCCAATTGACAATGGAAACAACCATAACATGATCAAAGTACAATACCTACGTTGGCCGGTCACAAATTCTCCTGGGTCTTTTTTCTGTGACACCTTGATAGAAGCGATCTCCTGTCCCAAATACCTCTTTTATTTTGCAAACATTAGGTCTGAAAAATAGAGAATTTATTAAATTTTAAGTACCTTTGTTTGTAACAAGTCATACCATGTACAACAGCTTCTGCAACTGTCTTTATGTAATGAAGGAGTGAAATTATTTGGTCACATTATTTTAAGAGCACATTAGCTAATGAATGACATAAGACACAGAACCTCCATGTGTATTATTCCTGTTAGTAATGTTTCATAAGGTTTCTGATATATTTTGTAATTACAGCAATTTCCTGATGTTTACAATAGATGAGTTAAATATATTATTTACCACTAATGACTTTCCATTAATATCATATTGTAAGCATACTTTCTTTCCGGTGTGCAGAATGTCCGGGTATAGAAACAACCTATTGTATTTCTACCATGGTGTTTTCCGTCACGGTCAGTACTTTATTGTGATTGGTCAATTAGATGTTGTGGATATTCTACTCTAGTGCATTTTATCCAAAATGAAAGAATACACTCCTGGAAGAATTATCTCTGTGACTGCCTTATCAATCAGGGCTTAAAAAAATTCTTTCTCATACAGTCATTAAAAAAGTTCTTTAACATTATAACAGCTCCCTTGCAGAAAAAAAACCTTTGTCAAAATATAATTGTACCTTATCTAGGTGGGAAATACTTTCATGGTAATACTTCAAGATGTTTAAAATATTGCATTTCCTTTTATTTCAGTGATTTTTCCTGAGACCTGATCTGTTTTACAATTTTAATGTCAATTATCTCCCTTGACAGAGATCTAATTTCTTTACAAAAATACAGATCAGTTTCATGCAATCACACCTAAGGTGAAGCAACAGGTATAAGGAAATGAACATTTATAACAGGGCGTTTGTTTCATATTATAAAGAAATTAAAATTTCATGCTACATGTGTGTGGAACAAATCTCAATGGAAACTATAATTGCTTGATAATCTGTTGTTTTAGCCTGCAGATACAAGCAAACTTTGTCCTCAAGCGATGTTTAAAATAGAGTTCATGCATCATAAGTTGCTCAGAATAAGTTTATCTAATAGTATTTGTATATTACACTCAATCACAAGGGTATTTAACAGTTGTCACTCACTCAACATACACTGTATTTATTAGCTGTCATGTAAAGGCATCACTCACTCAACAGAGACCGAGAGTCCTAGCATCCTGTAAAAGAGTCACTCATCAAAGGCATCAAGCAACTGACACTGTGATTCCTAGTTGAAATGTAAAAGGATCACTCATCAAAAGGCATATATCACTAATTCAACCGAGACTGTGAGTCCATAAGTAACAATCTTAAAAGGATCCTTTGTTAAAATGCATATTCCATTCAAACTGATAATGTGAGTCTAATATTACTGCTAAGCAAAAGGATCAAACATGAAAAATCATCACTCACTCAAATGAGAATGCAAGTAAAATAGCTGCTATGTAAGAAGTTACAATGGCAACACTCAACTACAAATGTTTGTCATAATAGCTTCAATATAAAAGGATTACTCACTCAACTAGGACTGTGAGTCAAATAGCTGATATGAAAAAGGATCACGGCATCAAAAGGCAACATTCACTCAAATTAGAATGTGAGTCCTATAGCTGTCATATTGAATGCCCCATATACAAATGTAAAAGGGTTTTTCATCAAAAGGCAGCACTCACTCAACCAAGACTGTGAATCCTAGTTGAAATAAAAAAAGATCACTCATCAAAAGGCATCATTAACTCAACCGAGACTGTGAGTTCTGTAGTTACTATAAAAGAGTCAGTTATTTCAAAAGGCATCACAAACTCAACTGAGACAGTGAGTCCTGAAGCTGCAATGAAAAAGGGTCACTCATTTCTAAAGGCATCTCTCACTCAACTGAGACCTTTGAGTACTGTGGCTGCCATGTAAAAGGGTCACTCATTTCTAAAGGCATCACTCACTCAACTGAGACTTTTGAGTCCTGAAGGATCACTAATCAGAGCGCATCACTTCCTAAACCGAGTCTGTGAGTTCTATAGCTGCCGTATTAAAGGACAAATTACTTAACTGAGAGAGTGAGTCCTACAGCTAGCATGTAAAAGGATTTTTCATCAAAAGGCATTACTCACTCAATTGAGAATGTGAGTTCTAAAGCTGCCATATTAACGGATCACTCACTTAACTAAGAGAATGAGTCCTGTAGATACCATGTAAAAGGATCACTAAGGAGAGCACATCACTCACTCAAATGACACTGAAAGTTCTATTGCTGCAATGTAAAAGGACCTCTCATCAAAAGGGAATCACTCACTCAACTGAGACTGCAAGTCTGAGCTGAAAAAGGAAGAGTATTGATGCAATCAAGAAAAACTATGTACAAACTAGCTGTTAGTATTGTATAGTGACTAATTTTTTCTTTATTTAAACTGGTAACCTAATACTATTAAACATAATATAACACAGTAGTATAATATAACACTGTTAACAATTTGTCTAGATCAAATAAAAAGATTACAAGCTTAATATCAGTGCAATCAGGTGCAACAAATCAATCAAGTTTGATTTTATTGTGCAATTTTTGGCAAATATCCCCCTTGATCTTGTTCAGTTGTCAAATTATCACCTGGCCTTGAAGTAATTTGACTGGTTTTGGGGTTAAAGGTCAAAAATGCACAATTTGAGTGACAAGGGTTTATTTTACCAGATAAATATCATACAAAGAACAAATTATTCCTTGTCAGATATCTGTAGGCAGGTGTTATATAAATGAGAAAAATCACTTCTGTTGCATGGTTGAGTTAAGGGTATTTGGAAGAAATATGCAACTGACATGAAAGCAAAACTGAATTATATTAAAAGATAAACAATAAGGACTGTTGTTTTTCTCTATGTGGTCTAGACTCCATGTGCTTTCTCATTAATCATTAGTTAAAGAAAATTTGTCTTTAAGGTAGATGGACACTTATTTTCATATCCATGAAATTTTGCTACAAGTTGGCACATATTGAAGAACTATAAATCATACCAAGTTGAAATCTGTATTAAAAAGTATGCATGGGTCATGATGCATGTTTTTTTCTGGAATTGAGGTCAAAGTTTGCTCATTTTCAGCCATTTTTCCACCTATAAATTTACATAAAATGCATTTGGAAAATACAGAAAGGATTTTTAAATTTTCAGCTCAAAAGAAATGAACATGTGAACTTTTTGTCCATGAGAATTCTTATATATTTCTGTAAATATATACTTTCTTCGTAACAATGGAAAAATGTACATGTCACCATGCTTTTAACAGAGATATTTTACAAAGTGTCTGGACTAAACATTGCTTAGGCATGTTGTAAAACATGGAATGGAGTCCGGAGTCAATTTTGGAGTGGAGTTTGGAGTCTTTTTTGAAGTGAATTTTGGAGTCTTTTGGGATTTAATCAATTTTACTAGATCTACAAAATAATTCAGCCACCATTACATTCCTTCGAGCTAAGACAATGTTCTTTCTTGAAAAACAATTATCATGGAAATATTGCTTGTTAGTTGGTGAGGAAGATAAATCTCTAACTTATCTATGGACACACAGCAGTACGGATGTTTACTATAGCGATCACTGTTCATTATATTATATTGTAGTAAATGTGTAAAAATGACCATACATTTTATATAAATGCTATTATGAAATGGTGAAATCTGTTAAATTATTCAAAATACCATTAAAATTTATCATCCATGTATAATTAAATAACTTAATTTTATCAAAATGAATTAAAACTAAAAACATGAGATAAAAATAGTTGTTATTTAAATCCCCCCCATGCTTAAGCAGGCAGTATATAGGTCAGTTCATCCGTCAGTTTGTTCGTTATTCCGTCCATCATAAAAGTACACACTTTGTGGTGACAACTTCTCCAAGGCCACTTGGTGAAATTAAATATAACTTTCACAGAATGTTAAGGGACAGTCCATTTAACCTGAAGGGGGTTATGGTTTTTTTTCTGGACAGAAACAAAATTTTATTTATTTTTTTCACGCGTATCAACAAATTTTTTTTTTTCAAAATTAACATTATTTTTTTGGGCAGAAACCCCCCGTCAGAAATTTTTTTTTTCTTCATGTTGGCAGCCAAAATATTTTTCTTCATAAAATCACCTCCAGATTATTTTTTTAGAAAAGAACCATAGCCCCCCTTTTCAAGTTAAATGGTTGGTCCCTAAGTGCATATCCATTGTTGACTCGCTATTCCACAATTTGATTTGACTTCATTCTTTCATGGACTTTTTTTTCCTTCAGGAATCAAAATGGGAGAGAGGGGGTATATACTTAAGTGAGCTTCCGGGTATATACTAGTGAGCTTTGCTCACGTACACTTTTACAGTTTGAATTATAAGATCCCCTTCGCATATAGTGATCATGGTGTCCGTCCATTCATCTCTCCATTTGTTGTTCGTCCGTCCACCATATAGGGTACCTACTTTGTGGTGACAACTCCTTCTAGATAACTTCATGAAATTCATTGAAACTTCCACAGAATGTTGAGTACACATTGCCATTGTGCACAATCTTTGAAAAATCTATTGAAATTTTTTTTTATTATTACTGGAATAAACTCCNTTGAAAAGTGTTACCTTTACATGTAAAATAACAAAAGGGGGGGTATTTATGAGTGAGCTTTGCTCAGTTTTTCTAGATTTTACCAGCAAAAACAATTTATTTAACTTTTTTGCATTTTTAATCCCCTGAGGAGTACAGGTAATCTGCTATAATATTTTAAAACGAGAGCTGTCGCCGAATGACAACCAGGTATACGCCCACTCATTAAACCCTGGATCAAAAGTTCATGTCTCAAAATAGGACGTTCATTTCATCTAACCATATAGAGGCTGCATACCAATTTAGAAATGAATCTCTCTTGTAGAAGCTGAGAAAATTGCGACGAAAAGTTCATGTTTTCGCTACATTTCGTAACTAAGTCCATGAAGTATACATCTGACAGGACTCACAGGACTCACAATAGGATGTTCCTTACAACTAACCATTTAGAGGCTGAATAATTAATTTGAAATAAATCCCTCTTGTAGGGGCTGAGAAAATTAATGTTTTCACTACATTTCGTAACTAAGTTCACATTTCGCGAAACAGGAAGTACACATCTGAAAGGACTTAAAATAAAACGTTCCTTGCAGCTGCATGCCAATTTTGAAAAGAATACCTCCTGTAGAAGCTGAGAAAAAATGTCACAGAAATAATTTTCGGACGAACGGATGACAAACAGAAGGACGAGGTGAATCCGGTATACGCCACTGTCTATCGAGGGGGTATAATATAAAACCACCATAAAATTTCCTCAATTGTAATTTTTTACAGTTTAATAAATTGTGATTTTACCATTGGCTTTGTATGCCATCCAATTCACGTTGGCTTTGTATGCCACCCAATTCACGTATTGGGACACCATGAAAGTATCTGTCCTCTTGTGAAATCATTGTCTGGCGAGTAAGGCCGAGTAATTTTTGTGGACTCTGATATTTGGCAGCAGCATTTAAATCAAACAATATTGAAAGCCATAATCCAAAAGTAGCCAAAAAAGAAGTACTCATTGCCAAAAATATCGAAATATGTGGCCAAATTCAGTACCAATGACATCTAATTATAATAGTTTTTGTAGTATATTACATCCTCTGTTCTTCTCCTGGCCGACAATGCCTAATTTTTTGCAATATTTAAATCGACAAAAATTTGATCAAAACTAAGGAGTATTTCCCTCTTGCAAAGCTCTGCCCTTAGCTGACTTTGGCTTTTCTATTTCGATCTTATCTTTAATTTGATCTCTTTCAGCTTTTTCACATATTTCGGTATATGGATTTCCAAATGATTTGATCCTCACTGATGAGACATAAGTTATCGAAATCCGCATATGCAGAAACTGAATTAACAGTAACTTCCGTATTTTGTTATTTACTGATATTTGAAAGATTGAGATTTCCCAGGAAAAGAAAATTGTTATGGTGCGTTCAGACGTACTTAAAATGAGCTCAAATACATATCGAGGACGTTTTGATGTGCATTCGATTAGTATTACGTGTGCACGCAACGTTACAAATACGTTTTGAGTAAAACAAAAACTAATACATATTCGTTTAATACGAATCGAATGCAATCAATTTGAATTACGTGCAGATGCGCAATAAGCTTTTTGAATTTTAACATTAGCCTTCGTGTAAACAAGGCCTTGGTGTAAACAAGAGATCTCAAGATGGGGAAGTTTTACCTTGAAAAGTGTTACCTTTACATGTAAAATAACAAAAGGGGGGGTATTTATGAGTGAGCTTTGCTCAGTTTTTCTAGATTTTACCAGCAAAAACAATTTATTTAACTTTTTTGCATTTTTAATCCCCTGAGGAGTACAGGTAATCTGCTATAATATTTTAAAACGAGAGCTGTCGCCGAATGACAACCAGGTATACGCCCACTCATTAAACCCTGGATCAAAAGTTCATGTCTCAAAATAGGACGTTCATTTCATCTAACCATATAGAGGCTGCATACCAATTTAGAAATGAATCTCTCTTGTAGAAGCTGAGAAAATTGCGACGAAAAGTTCATGTTTTCGCTACATTTCGTAACTAAGTCCATGAAGTATACATCTGACAGGACTCACAGGACTCACAATAGGATGTTCCTTACAACTAACCATTTAGAGGCTGAATAATTAATTTGAAATAAATCCCTCTTGTAGGGGCTGAGAAAATTAATGTTTTCACTACATTTCGTAACTAAGTTCACATTTCGCGAAACAGGAAGTACACATCTCAAAGGACTTAAAATAAAACGTTCCTTGCAGCTGCATGCCAATTTTGAAAAGAATACCTCCTGTAGAAGCTGAGAAAAAATGTCACAGAAATAATTTTCGGACGAACGGACGACAAACAGAAGGACGAGGTGAATCCGGTATACGCCACTGTCTATCGAGGGGGTATAATATAAAACCACCATAAAATTTCCTCAATTGTAATTTTTTACAGTTTAATAAATTGTGATTTTACCATTGGCTTTGTATGCCATCCAATTCACGTTGGCTTTGTATGCCACCCAATTCACGTATTGGGACACCATGAAAGTATCTGTCCTCTTGTGAAATCATTGTCTGGCGAGTAAGGCCGAGTAATTTTTGTGGACTCTGATATTTGGCAGCAGCATTTAAATCAAACAATATTGAAAGCCATAATCCAAAAGTAGCCAAAAAAGAAGTACTCATTGCCAAAAATATCGAAATATGTGGCCAAATTCAGTACCAATGACATCTAATTATAATAGTTTTTGTAGTATATTACATCCTCTGTTCTTCTCCTGGCCGACAATGCCTAATTTTTTGCAATATTTAAAACGACAAAAATTTGATCAAAACTAAGGAGTATTTCCCTCTTGCAAAGCTCTGCCCTTAGCTGACTTTGGCTTTTCTATTTCGATCCTATCTTTAATTTGATCTCTTTCAGCTTTTTCACATATTTCGGTATATGGATTTCCAAATGATTTGATCCTCACTGATGAGACATAAGTTATCGAAATCCGCATATGCAGAAACTGAATTAACAGTAACTTCCGTATTTTGTTATTTCCTGATATTTGAAAGATTGAGATTTCCCAGGAAAAGAAAATTGTTATGGTGCGTTCAGACGTACTTAAAATGAGCTCAAATACATATCGAGGACGTTTTGATGTGCATTCGATTAGTATTACGTGTGCACGCAACGTTACAAATACGTTTTGAGTAAAACAAAAACTAATACATATTCGTTTAATACGAATCGAATGCAATCAATTTGAATTACGTGCAGATGCGCAATAAGCTTTTTGAATTTTAACATTAGCCTTCGTGTAAACAAGGCCTTGGTGTAAACAAGAGATCTCAAAATGGGGAGGTTTTACCTTGAAAAGTGTTACCTTTACATGTAAAATAACAAAGACACAAATCTACTCACTTATAAGATTTCAATTTATGTAAGAAATTTAAAATCCCTTTACATTATGCATAAAGCAGCATTCATTCTTTATGAAGTAATTTTAAATAAATTCATTTAGGAGTTTCTCCCTCTTGCATAGCTCTGTCCTTAGCTATTTTGGCTTTCCTATTTAGACCATATTGATAATTTGTTCTCTATCAGTTTTTATTCATATTTCGGTTCATGGATTTCCAAATGTTTCAATTTGATCTGCACTGATGAGACATAAGTTGTCGAAATGTGCATATGCAGAACCTAAATTCACAGTAACCTCGGTATTTTGTTATTTGTAACCACTGGGTCGATGCCACTGCTGGTGGACTGTTAGTCCCTGAGGGTATTCACCAACTCAGTAGCCAGTTCTTCGGTGCTGTCCCGAAAACCGATTTTATTTGAAAATTTAAAATATCTAAATTGAAGAAAATTTTGTTAAAACTAAGGAGTATCTCCCTCTTGCATCGCTCTGTCCTTAGCTGATTTCTTATTTAGACCCTATTGATAATTTGTTCTCTATCAGTTTTTATACATATTTCAGTTCATGGATTTCCAAATGTTTCGATTTGATCTGCACTGATGAGACATAAGTTGTCGAAATGCGCATATACAGAACCTAAATTCACAGTAACCTCGGTATTTTGTTATAAGTACCTTTTTTCACTGATTATATAAAATCTTTATAGCTCCTATTTTCATCAACAGATCAATGTAAAACCTCTCGAAGCCATTACAGATTGATATACAATAGTATTGTTAGACAATTCAAAAGGACTATCATTGTTTAGATTAGTTAACAATAGCAAATCTCAAAAATTTTTTCACAATATGTGTTGGTCAATATCTTTTGATATTAAACAACTTTATCACTACTTTAGTAAAATGAAATTGCTAAATTGGTTATATAATAGGAACAAGTAGACCGTGAAGGTCATAGACAAGGGACAATAAATGCTTTCTATTTTTAAAGACTCCAAAATTCACTCCAAAAAAAACTCCAAAAATCCACTCCAAAAATGACTCCAAACTTCACTCCAAAAATGACTCCAGACTCCACTCCATATTTTACAACATGCCCATTGCATTGAGAAAAAGGTAGCTAATTCACAGAAAAGTATGCAAAATATGACGTTTCACATCTGTCAGTCAATGTCACAAAGGAACAGTTGTCAAATTAATTTTCCAGCGAGACCCAATACAACTCTTTATTTTTCAAATGTGTGATTTATTTGCCCAACCCATTAACACTCTCTGATGCCACAGGCATTGCAATTAACAAAACAAATTCAATATCGGTCACTTGAAGAGAATTTAACCATGATTTTAAGGCCAGACAATACTGACTATTACACTGTCACAGAAGTGTGACATATGCATGCATAAGTAACAGAGGAGTAACACATGCATGAATAAGTAACAGAAGTGTAACATATGCATGCATAAGTAACAGAAGTGTGACATATGCATGCATAAGTAACAGAGGAGTAACACATGCATGCATAAGTAACAGAAGTGTAACATATGCTTGCATAAGTAACATAGATGCAACATATGCATGCATAAGTAACAGTAGTGTAACATATGCATGCATAAGAAACAGTAGTGTAACATATGCTTGCATAAGTAACAGAGTTGTAACATATAAAAAATTACAGGGAACAAACAAATAAAACTAAAAAAAATTTATGCCATTTATGAAATCCCTACTTTTGGAGGAGCAAGTACATAGATTTCAGCAAAGCATTTTCATTTATTATGGTCTTGTAAGAAATGTCTGGTGAGTAAACTTATTTTACTTTCTGTGAACACTTTGAATTCCTTCTCTAGAATTTTTGATAAACTCTAAATTTAAAAAATACTTTGTTTGTGGCATTTTGTGTCAAAACACATCAAAAAGACATGACAACAGTTGCAGAATATCAGGCAAATAATGTAGTATATGGTGCATTATATACCTAATTTGTTTCTTCAAAAATATTAAGGGACATGACAAGAACTCTGTCATCATGTTTATAGTTGTAATTCCAAGTTTACAGGCTGCAAATTTTGTTGAAACCCCATCAAACACTGGTGTATCATTGTGGGATATATTTTTAATTGATCACTGAAACAATGGTCCTATAGGCCTGACTGAAGACAGAACTGAAGGACAGACCCTGTGTCACAACAAAGCTTGATCGAATGACTGATTTATGTTGTTGTGTCATGTAAAAGACTTAATTGTAAATATCCAGGGACACCACCCCAAACTTTGCCCAAATCTATGTATTATTTCATTACAACCTCTCCTACAAAAAGATTATTTAAATCTAATTAATGTAGTAGCTAAAACCAGTTTGAGATATCTCTATAATTGTTGCTAAAATGACTTATTGTGCTATTCTTTCATTTTTATGACCAAACTTTGACCTCTTATAACCCAAGATCAAAGTTATCTGTATGTTTTAACCAAGATTATATTCCTTTTTATCCTAAAGTTATCAGTTCATCAAGAGTTTGATATCCAGACCACCCTAATATGAATTAAATGAATCAAATAATTACTATTCTTTAATTTTCTTACTGCAAAATGCAATGTACATTTTTCAGTACTTTTATGAAATTCATGTTGTTACAATATTAATATCCAGTAAGACAAAGAGTGAAAAAATGAACAAGAATTAAAGCACCATACCTCCTGTTACTATATACAAATCTTAATTTTTTATTCTTTATTTTTCAAAAATCACTTGTTTCCAACAAGTAAAATAGTGCAGAATATATACAAATACAATGGTATTAAGTGTATGAAATGAAAAAAATCATTCTGGAGGAGTTTTAATCAAAACTTAGAAATAAATATACTGTTTATATTCACTCCCTGAATTTTACTCATCCAAACAAATGTTCAAGAAGTATTTATTTCCCCTATCATGGTACATAAATATCATTGTGAGGGAATTTCTCATAGAAATACATGCATTTCCACATTTTTAAAACTAAGTTAACCTTAAATTATGAAAAAATCTGTTTAAGTATTATTCAAACCTTTTTCATTTCCAAGTTTGTTGCAATCATTAATCAGAACTGGTAATTTAGGGTATATATATATGTTGTTATTTTCTTGTAGTCCTTTTGACTGCAGGCAACAGCTAGATGACAATGTTATGCAAGCAATATTTAACTTTGCTTATCTGTTGACAATCAGGCACTATGTCCATTCAAACATCTTACAACATGTGTCAATTAGACAATGAATTCTGCTTAAACAATCTTTGTCAATGAATTCTGCTTAAACAATCTTGTACTAGTACTATTAGAAAAATAGAGCGGTGCTCAAGGTCTCCCGCCTTAGAGTTGTATGTTCCTTTTACCTGAAAAATGGTACAAGATGAAAAAAAGTGTTTGGGGAGAGTTTTATTGCATTTTTCACGAGGAAGCATTTGCAAAAAACCCCATCAAAATCCGATGAAAAATAAAAAAAAAATTTTTTTGGCACCCCCACCCCCCCAACACCTTTGACCCCAATTATCTTGAAAACGGTAAGAGATACCAGAAATCTGTTGGCATATATATGAAAGCATTCATTGAGAGGAATCTAATGGAAAAAATCCCATCGAAATCGGATAAAAAATAAAAATCAATAGGGTTCTTGCCCTTCACTATTCCTTCCATCTGTATAAGATTGTTTCAATCAGGCAAGGGATACTCAAGTTATCATCCGGAAACGACATCCGGAAACCCCCACCCCCCCAACACCTTTAACCCCAATTATCTTGAAAATGGTAAGAGATACCAGAAATCCGTTGACATTTGTATGAAAGCATTCATTGAGAGGAATCTAATGGAAAAAATCCCATCGAAATCGGATAAAAAATAAAAATTTCCCACACGGACCAAATTTTGGTGCAATAAATTCTATTTTTAGAAATTGTGACCTTGACCTTTGACCTACTGACCCCAAAATCAATAGGGTTCTTGCCCTTCCCTATTCCTTCCATCTGTATAAGTTTTGTTTCAATCGGGCAAGGGATACTCAAGTTATCATCCGGAAAGA
>MJUU01001594.1:17388-31873 GCA_002080025.1 Modiolus philippinarum
TTGTATAAATACACATTAGGGTATAATTAAACAAAAATATAATAAAATTTGTTCCCGGCTACCAACTTCATGCTTCACTGATCATTGAAAAAAGGTGGTAGTATGTGGTTTACCCTTAGATTGAAGTTTTTTTTCTGTGAAGGATGTATGCTATTATCATGAAACTTTGTATATATACACATTAGGGTACAATTAAACATAAATCATAATACAAATTTATCCTCGCTACCAATTTCATGCTTCATTGATCTTGGATAAAAGGGGGGTAGTATGAGCTTTACCCTTAGGTTGAAGTTTTTTTTCTGTGAAGGATGTATGCTATTATCGTGAAACTTCATATAAATATACATTAGAGTATGAATAAAAAAAAAACCATAACAAATATTTACCCATGCCACCAACTTCATGCTTCACTGATCATGAAATATGGCATTGCTCGAAATAGGTGTGAGGCGGGGCATTGTGTCCGTTAGACACATATTCTTGTTAACTCTTAAAATCAAATGGTTGTTGTCTTAGCTGAAATACTAAATCAAATAAAATAATTTCATGGACAAAAACAATGTTAATACACATGTGCAATCAAACCCCAAAACAGAGCATATTGAATTACGTATATAATGGCAGAGAAGTTATATTGCTGTTCTTGATATTTGTACAGATAGAATTTTGACTTTACAAAAAAAAACAAAACAAAAAAGACACTTTTTCGAAATTCCATGAAGATATAATGGGACGCAATGGGAAACACGCTAATAGACCTCCTCCTCGAAACTACAATGGCCAGGAATAATTAACCACGCTTTGTTACAATGATCTTTCTATGCCCCCTCCAAAGGTTCGCCACATTCAAAATGACCTCCAGTGGGAAACGGTAAAACATTGAAGCCGCTTTGCTAGACAATCAAAGGTCTTTCCTCCGGAACTTGGAGCCTAACTAGTTAAAAAAAGTATTGGTGTTCTTTTTGAAGAAAGGTGTATTGAAGGTCTGCGCCCCCATTTGCCAGGGGAGTCTGTTCTATCAGTTACATATATGGCAGCATTCGATATAAACTATACATCATATACCCTCCACACCATTCGGCTAAATAAAGGGCATAACAGAACTAAGATTTTGTGAAAACTGTGGTCTGGGTGGGGAGAAATACCGTAAGCTTATTTGTTTAGAAAGAATTTATAGTCAGATTCTTGCCATTTGGTCGAATCTGTTTTCGTGAATTTTGCTGAATTGACCGTTTGACGTTTGGCTGGGTACATGCATGCTAAACGGTGTTAATCCAGCTAACTCTTGACCCTCGATCAATTCAATATATATAATTTCCCACAGAATATATCTTTAAGGTGGTTAACTTCCATTAAAATAAGCATAATATGTTTTAAATGATCTTTTTTTCATTTGAAATTAATGGAAATAATTCAACCATTCTACAAAAGACTATAAAATATAAATTAATAGTTTTGTGTGTACTATAATGTAACATCTTGAAACTTCTTTAATCCTTACCCGTTACGAGCATATTATTTACGGCAACTTAAAGTTTTCCACGCTAAGTCGGTAATAAATTTTTTACATTCGAAGAATTTCCCATCTTGCTCAAAGATGGAACGAGACATTTTCAGCTGGTTGTTATACATGTTTTTGGTAAAATAAACCAATTAATTTGTAACTGTTTTTGGACCATTTTGGTGTTTTCTGTTCAATATTTACTTGGTGTTAACTTTTAGAGAAAAATAAAAAGTACTGTTTGCGGTTTATTACTCTTTTTGTGGATTTACTGTTAACTGTTTTAGGGAAAATTAAAAATAAATGAAACCCCTCTTGCCCCCTCTTAGAATATTGATTCGATACATAAAATTTCCTAAATCTTTTAATATATTAAATACTATATTACATATGATTGTTATCCTCCTGCAAAAGTTAATTCGACATTTAGAATTAATACTTTCAAAAACGAGCCCAAAATGTTTTTGGTTGGTGCCAAATAAAAAAAAATGTTCTCTTGTGAGTTATTGCCATCTTTTCAGTGGCGGATCCAGGGGGATGGGGGCCTGGTGGTCCGGCACCTCTTAGGTTGGAAAATATCTAAAATTCCCATGGGGTTTTCGGAAAATTTGGGTTCCACCCCCCTCCCCTTATGGAAAATTATGGGTCAAGCCCCCTTAGCAGAAAGTCTGGATCAACCACTGTAGCTGCATTATGATGATGATCGAGTATTGTAATTATTTTTGAATAATAAAAATCATATTAATTATTAATGATTGTTGTCAGTTTCAAATTTACCTTGATATCCATGGCTTGAATTCAATGTTCGTAACCTAAAAAGCAATGAGATTCCGTTAATCAAATTTCAGTCATATTTTTTACATCTGACAAAAAAACTTTTCAGGTGTAAAAAACTTTTCAGAAAACAAATTGACAGTAACTTTGGTGTTTTATTATTTCTATATATAGAAATCGAGAAGCATATAAAATAAAAACTTATCAAATTAATTAAAAAAGCCTTATTTCAAAATTTCAAAAATTCATCGTAATATTTCGATTCTCTGTCTGACGAAAATATTAGTCCGGAAAAAGAATCCCCGACAAATATTAAAATGTTAATTGACAGTTTTCTCGAGATTTTTGTACAGTTTTAACAATAAAACATAGAAATATAAATCATTATGTATAAATTGTCAACGTTTTCGCATTTTATGGTCAAAATCCCAGCTGATTAATGCGATTTGGACGTCTGCAAGACCCTTTAAAATGTTTTTTTACAGTTAAAAAGATTGGGATCAATATTTTATTGATCGATGACAGTATAAATATCTGACTCGATTATTTTGCGGGAATTTGCACCTGCCTGGCTCTTGTTCACCTGCTTGGGTAAAAGCAAACGCGCACATCAAAAAGAGCCGACGATGTGCAAAAGCATTAGAATA
Source organism: Modiolus philippinarum (assembly GCA_002080025.1). Classification (NCBI taxonomy): domain Eukaryota; kingdom Metazoa; phylum Mollusca; class Bivalvia; order Mytilida; family Modiolidae; genus Modiolus; species Modiolus philippinarum. The sequence continues at coordinate 20,314 of MJUU01001594.1, forward strand.
AATTTAGAATCACGAATATCACCTGTCGTAGAACAATGTTCCCAAAGATCAGGAATTATTTTAGGGGCATAATTTACAAATATAGCGTTCTGGTTACCATCTGTCCCGTATGCTGAAACATTTACAATGTATGAACGGATCTATCATTTAACTTAAATTGATTGGAACGGAGGTCAAGTGAATGAATTCATTCAATTGATGCATAAATAGGTTTATATTTTTAAAAGTTGTAAATCTCTGCTCCGTAAATTATTCCATAGACGTTAGTTTTAAAGAGCATTCTTTGCACTCCAAAAAATTTATAGGATTAAAATATTCATTTCCACTAGCACCAAGATTAAATTTATTTATTTACAAATTCGCCCAAGCCCCCCCCCCCACAAAATCAAATGGTCATCCCCTAATGGAAAGTGAGACAAATTTAACAAATTTAATGTAAAATCTCAGTGTCAAAAAAGAAGAGGACTATCTATCCCACGTGGGACTAATTTATTTGTCCCAGATCCCAGCATATTGTCATCAAATGTACAAAACATTGTTTTTATTAAACAATATAGCATTTTTCCATCTATTTTCACAAGAACTGTCGGTTATTAGGGGACAACCATTTAATTTTACCTGATGGGGAGGGATAAAATCAGTTCTATTACAGTGTTTTGGGTATTTTCAGCTCCATGGTTGTTAAAATGTTTTTGGTGAAATAAATCAGTTATTCACTGTTTTTTTTAACCATTTTGGTGTTTTTTGTTCTGTTGAATTTTTTGTTAAGGGTGTATTCTCCTGAGGTTTCAGTCTAGGTCAAATCTCGTTTATGAATAATTCTTAAAACTTGGCATATGAGTGACATTTTCTCATTGATATATATTATATAATGCCCCTCCTAAATTGTGTCAAAAAATTATGTACCTTCGACCAGTAGTTTTCGAAAAACGGGAAATTCTAATTTTTGACCAAATTTGACCATTGATCTCCGTCAGAATTTAGCCGATTTTGGGGTAGGGGTAATAAAACTGAATTTTCAAGAAAAGTACTCATCTTATTCATATGATTTCTTTTCTAAGTTCTTCAAGATATAATTGTCCAACTATTTAAAGAAAAAATAGTGAGTTTTGACTGTGTACGTAGTTAATGGGAATTTTGAAAAATCTTGATTTTTACAGATTTTACAAAGTCTTGAATTTGACCAAAAAGGGACATTTCGTACAAAACTTTCTTACATCATCACGGAACTATGCTTTTTATTAGTGAATTTTCTTCAGACTAATGAGATCTAACAATCTGGAAACATGAGAGAAAACTTGATGCTAGAAATTTATATTTTAGCCAAAAATGGCACTAAAATAGGCCAAATTGTTGAAATTTGCATAAAATCGGCAAAAATAGGGGTTTTCACATGACTCTAGCACAAAAAAATGCATACGGACATATGGTTTTCTCTTCAAAAATGATATTTTCGGGGTCTTAGCATTACAAAAATGTAGGTTTCGGAAAAAAACTTGATGTAGGAAAATTTTGACCCCCAGGGAAATACAAAGCACTGTTTGTTGTTAATGTATGAGGAAGGGGACAAGACCTTGTATGTTAATGTATTTTGGGGCATTTACAGCTGTCATTTGTTTTCATTTGTAAAATGTCACAGAGTTAGAGATTAAAAAAAATACATTGTTGACGATCAACAACACATACTCCTAACTAGAGGATGACATGCCCCCGCGCAAGGTTGAATCAAATTAGGATTTTCTAGTAATATTTGTGTCTGTAAGACACATATGATGCCCCCGCTAAACACATGTTATTCTTGGTTGCACAGATCAACTACCGGTATGTACCCTCTATTACTAAATCACCAAAAAAATATAAGTTGAGCAATGTATATTTTTGAAAAAAAAAATGAACCGAAATCAAAATACATACCATATGCACATCTTCAATATAGGTACAAATGAACTGCAAAATTAAAGCTTCCTAGCCTCAAAAATCTAGGAAGAGTTGTTCGGACAATCTGTGTACCATGTATAATAATTCATCCAATAAATGACTAAGTTCAACAATGTGTATTTTTTCCAAAAATACATCAAAATCAAAATCCTTCCCACATGCACATCTTCAATATAGGTACAAATGATCTGCAAAATAAAAACTTCCTACCATCAAAACTGTAGGAGGAGTTGCGTGGACAAACTATGTACCCTCTATTACAAAATCACCCCAAAAATGACTAAGTTCAACAATGTATATTTCTAACAAAAATGCACCAAAATCGAAATCCTTACCACATGCACATCTTCAATATATATATATATAGGTACGAAAGATCTGCAAAATAAAAACTTCCTAGCATCAAAACTGTAGGAGGAGTTGCGCGGACAAACAATATACCCTCTATCACAAAATCACTAAAAATGACTAAGTTCAACAATGTATATTTTTGACAAAAATTAACCAAAATGAAAATCCTTACCACATGCACATCTTCAATATAGGTACAAATGATCTGCGAATTAAAACTTCCTAGCATTAAAACTGTAGGAGGAGTTGCGCGGACTAACTATGTACCCTCTATGAAAAAAGCACCTCAAAAATGACTAAGTTCAACAATGTATATTTTTGACAAAAATGCACCAAAATCAAAATCCTTACCAAATGCACATCTTCAATATAGGTACAAATGATCTGCAAAATAAAAACTTCCTAGCATCAAAACTGTAGGAGGAGTTGCGAGGACAAACTATGTACCCTCTATCACAAATACACTAAAAATGACTGTTCAACAATGTATATCTTTGACAAAAATTAACCAAAATAAAAATCCTTACCACATGCATATCTCCAATATAGGTACAAATGATCTGCAAAATAAAAACTTCCTAGCATTAAAACTGTAGGAGGAGTTGCGCGGACAAACTATGTTCCCTCTATGAAAAATCACCAAAAATGACTAAGTTCAACAATGTATATTTTTGACAAAAATGCACCAAAATCAAAATCCTTATCACATGCACATCTTCAATATATGTACAAATGATCTGCAAAATAAAAACTTTCTAGCATAAAAACTGTAGGAGGAGTTGCGCGGACAAACCATGTACCCCCCTCGGACGGACGGAAGACGGAAGGACGGACGGACAGACGGACGGACGAGGGTAAAACAATATGCCCCCAACTTATCGTCGGGGCATAATTATGGAAGCCGGATGTCGTGTTTTCGGGTTTTCGCTCTCTTGATCTCGCGTTTTCGCCTTTTAGCGCTGTTGAAAGATAGCACGAAAACACCAAAATGGCAGCATCCGGTTTCCATACCGAATGCTGGAGAGTGACGGAACGTATCTCTGTCAACGTATTTGTTCCGCCGAACAGAAGTTCCTTTGGAAGAATTACTATAAACATTGGTACAATATTTCTTCCCGTTGGAAGAATTGTTATATGACATTTATTCCGTTAGGAGCAAATACTGTAATACTTTTTCGTTGGAAAACATATTCTATAATAGTTTTATTCTTTTGGAAGAAATATTATGGTGGAACGTTTTTAACATTTGTCCTAGTATTAATGATACTTATGCGGTGCAGACCAAGTTTGTTACTGGTGCCGATCCATCATACAACATGACTGCAAGAGGTGTACTTAATTTAACATATGACCCTTTACAAAAATTGCATACAACTGAGCTGATCGAAAGAATTGTAGATTGTATTATAACCAACAAGGCAAAATGTATATTTCAAACAACATAGCATAAATTTTAGTTATAAGATGCTGACCAAGTGTTGTTACTTTTGTGTCAACCCGTCATACTACATGGCTGCCCACAGAGAACTTAAATAAAACATTGGATCATTTATAGGAAATGCAGACAAATTTTAACTGCTAAATTGATTTTAAACGAAACAAGGCATTGATAATGATGTTACTTAAGCGCTAGTGTTCAAGGTGGCAGACAGTATGGAAAATGGTTAAATGTTGGACCACATGACATAAAGGTTTCTTTACAAATTTTAAAAATGATACCCTTTAATTATAGAAGTTTATTTTACTAAATGTATTAGCCATGGTCAAGGTGATCGATACAGACTCTTCAGAGCCTCTTGTTTAATACTGCCTAAGAAATACCTGCCCCTGCATTAAATACTTCAGAACAGATGCAGCATCTGGTATGACCAAATGTTTCATGTTTATGATAAATATGAAACAACACGTATCGTATGCAGTATTGTACGGGTTAATGCTTTCGTATGCAGTATTGTTGCTTAGGTTCATGCTGTCGTATGCAGTATTGTTGTATCGGTTTATGTTGTTGTATGCAGTATTGTTGCATAGGTTCATGCTGTCGTATGCAGTATTGTTGTATAGGTTCATGCTGTCGTATGTAGTATTGTCGTATAGGTTCATGCTGTCGTATGCAGTATTGTTGTATAGGTTTGTGCTGTTGTATGCAGTATTGTTGTATAGGTTTATGTTGTTGTATGCAGTATTGTTGTATAGGTTTATGTTGTTGTATGCAGTATTGTTGTATAGGTTCATGCTGTCGTATGGAATATTGTTGCTTAGGTTCATGCTGTCGTATCCAGTATTGTTGTATAGGTTCATGCTGTCGTATGCAGTATTGTTGTATAGGTTCATGCTGTCGTATGGAGTATTTTTGTATAGGTTCATGCTGTCGTATGCAGTATTTTTGTATAGGTTCATGCTGTCGTATGTAGTATTTTTGTATAGGTTCATGCTGTCGTATACAGTATTGTTGTATAGGTTCATGCTGTCGTATGCAGTATTGTTGTATAGGTTTATGCTGTCGTATGCAGTATTGTTGTATAGGTTCATGCTGTCGTATGCAGTATTGCTGTATAGGTTTATGTTGTCGTATGCAGTATTGTTGTATAGGTTCATGTTGTCGTATGCAGTATTGTTGTATAGGTTCATACTGTCGTATGCAGTATTGTTGTATAGGTTCATGCTGTCATATGCAGTATTGTTGTATAGGTTCATGTTGTCGTATGCAGTATTGTTGTATAGGTTCATGCTGTCGTATGCAGTATTGTTGATCTTTGATGTATAGGTTCATGCTGAATTTAACAGGGCATGCTTTTAGTATTGATTGGAGCTTACCGATGGTTGCTTTTTATACTTGGAAATGTGATTTTTTTTTACCTTAAACACACAAAAATTGCTTACGTAATGATGCTATGTACACGTCACCGTTTTTCTAGTCACCTCAGGACAGGATAAAGATAGTTTTTACAATTTGACTTTCTTGGTCAAGTACCCTCCTTGGATTCTAAGAAAATATTGTGACGACATAGATGTTATATATATTCTATATCTAGTCAGCTTTTTTTTGCTGAAATAACATACCAAATTCTGAAATATATCGCTATCGGTGAAAAGACCGTATGCAAATTACAACACCCAATACACGATTAATACCCACTTTAGAATAAAAATAACAATACATTTTACGGACCAATTCTTTAATTTGTGGTTCTCAGTCAAATGCAAATAGACAGCCTGTATTTAATTTGACATGTAAGGGGTTATAATTGGTATAGAGACGGGAAAAGACACGTAGATTAGTGGAATAAAGTTTGTATCAAATTTCTATCAATTTATAAGACACAGAATTCAAGATGTTATTTATCTTTTCGTCTTTTTATAAATGTCTAGTTGAAAGAATATAATGACGTGTAAATGATTAGGTTGCAAAAATAAAATCCATAAGAATATTGTTATAAATTGACCACTTGTATATGGTCATTTTACTCCACGAAAAGTAGGAGGTACCCCTTAAACGATACTACCCCATAGCCATTAGTAATATAATGATACTTAAAGCCGTGTGACAATTTCTTACTTATTTAAATCTATGCCTTTCCCGTCAATTGCAGAAAACTATACTGGCAACAGATATTCAAATTTCGGCTATCATTTAATTTTAAAAGGGTATCCAAATGTAAACTATACTTAAAACAGCATCATTGTATATTTAACATGATATATGATAGATTTAATAGTGACCATCTGCACTAGAGTTTTCTACAACTTAAATATACTAAAAAGTCCAGAAAACGTATAAATGTCCTTTCAGAATGAAATTTACGAGTTTCTTCTAACATCTAAGCGAAATTTATGTTTCCAGTGAGAAGGTAAATTAAGTCAAAGGTGAAAATAGCTTGTGCAAATTAAAACCTTAAGTATATGTTTAAGTTGATTGGTCATTATTTAGATTAACTAACCATTTTTATGTTCAAAGAATCAAAAACAGGACAAGACAGCTGATCTACTTTATCGAAATTGCTGAAATTTCAGTCCGTATTACTTCTATCTGACTTAATCATGATTGTTACATGAGCTCTGTTTTAATCGTTGTAATATATATGCCCCCTGTGGGCCCTTGATTTGGCAAATAAAATTCTGTATTCTGTTATTGCCCTTCAGGGGTCCATGATTGGTGAAATAAAATATTGTCTTATCATCTCTAAACTGATTTTCCGTTGGTTAGCAAGGCGGATCATCTGGCTATTAGTTAACATCCGTTGGTAATTTCTACATGTGTGAAGGGAGGTCATTCAATTTTTCATATCATAATATTTTCACTTTTTCGATTGTCTCCCCTAGATCACATATTTATATTACATATCAATTTTTGAATGTTGCTGTGTTGTGTCCCTTTAGGGGCAATTTTTTTTGGAAATAAACATATCTTATCTTATCTTATATAAGTTTGAATTAGCTCTTGGCGTTTCAGGACCCTATTTAGTATCCATAGAAACCCAACAGTCGCAAAAAGTGAGATTTTGGAGAGGGGTGGGCTTTCATAAACTATCGAAAAGTCGGACCATTGAACTGTCGGACTATCGAACCGTCGGACTATCAAACTGTCGAACTAAAGAACCGCCGAACTATTGCTACGCACCCACTCCTACTGAAAAGTGGAAATTTTGGTTATTTTTTTACTTTTTACTTTTAAGCTGTCATGGAAACATTACTATGTAATTTTACTAGCATCTTTATACAAGAAAGTGAAATGAGGGGATAGTTCGTGTTTGGGGGTTGGGGGTTGGGTGGAGGGGATGGGAGGTGGATCATAGTGCATGTACCCCTACTGAAAAGTGGAAATTTCGGACATTTTTTTTTACTTTTTACTCTTAAGTTGTCATGGAAACTAATGAAAAATATTTCTTTGTTTATTATAGTTCTGCCATTCCAAAAAGTAGTGAATTACAACTTCATATTGAGCTCCGCAATCGCATTTTGGGTTATCAACTATATTGGCTCTATACAAGAACTGCATAGATCTCGTAATCGACTGGAAAATGTGTTTCATAAGTAAGTACGTGGAGTCTGGAAGACTCAACATCATTGCCGTCGTTACTGAAAATAGAACATTGGTGAATGAATTGCTGTTTTTCGAAAACAACTCAATAACCGTTACATGCAGATAACTGAAATCTTAGGTAATGAAAAATAAAAATGATCAGCATGACAAGATCTATACTTAACATGCGATTTTGAAGAAAATCTGATGAACCATTTAAGAGTTGTTGCCCCTTTTCGTAAAATTTTTAAAAATTTTAATACAAAATGTAATTAAAAAATTGTCACTTGACAGATAGAGGCTCAACATGTCATTCACTATATCTTATAGTTGTCCGACGAATCGTTACAAAAGTTATTTCCCTTTTATGATCTTTTATCTTCTGATTATTACGTTCTTTACATTTTGTCTAAATCGCCACGCCACAGGTGCATGATAAACCCGTCCCCCACTTTAAAGCAAACTGACTTAATGCTTCAAATTGGTCAAACTTGACAATAGAGGCAGGGCATATTCGTTTCTACTTGTATAGATTCTGGCTGGAAAGATCACAAGAATAAGGTTTACATGGAACCACCTATGAAAAATAATAAACAATGATATAAATGAGTATCAGTCGTAAGTGTTTCCTTAACAGGCAAAGGTATTCATTTGGAAATTTATTTCAAAAAGGGTTTGAGTTGAGGTTTAGTTTAAAAATTTAGGTTTAATTGCAAAAAATGTTTAACGTTCAAACTTTACAGTCAAAGTTTTAATACGAATCCTTATGGAGTATTTCTTTTTAATTGCGTTATATCTTTTAAGAAAGATTGCAGACAGAGATAATTTAATAACAGAAAATTCATGTTTAGCAATATTGTATCTTCTAGGTCTAATTTGTCCGACAAATCCATGTAGGAGTTATTGTCCTTTTTATCGTTGTAGAAGTTGTTGCCCTTTTTGTCGTTGAAGGGATTATTGCCCTTTTCATCGTCGAAGGGGTCGTTGCCCTTTTTATCATTGTAGGAGTTGTTACCCTTTTTTATCGTTTTATACTTTCAAAGATGCAGAAATGTTCAGCATATTAAGGACTACTCCCAATTCCTTATAGGGGTCATCACCTTTGTTTATATAATCAAACATATTCTCTTTCAATTTTCACGTTTTGTCTTATTTTTCAAAAACTATTCGGTATAAACAAGAATTTGTATTCACTATACAAATCCTTGGTAAAAAGGTTAAGTTTAAATCATTGCAAAAAAATGTTCCGCATAAAATTGATGTAAATGACAAAAAGTTAATAGGTTAAAGTTGGTCAAAGTTAAATTGTAACCCGAATAATTCAGTCACATCTATCGCTCAATTTGTCGCTAGATGACGCAGAACTATTCGAGTTAGTTAAATTTTCAATGATTGAGCTACAATCTCCTTGGAGTCTCTAGTATATAATTGGTTTCGATACAAACAAGGGGCCCAATCAAGTCGATTTTCTAAAAAGTTGCTCCTACATTACTTGATTTGTAGCTTAAATTTGTTGCATATCTATTCTGCAGATGTGTAATACGTTTTGGTTCCATGTAGTTGCAAATTTGATAAATTTCATGAAAAATCAAAGACTTAAAATTTTTGAAATCATAATATACAGTCCTACAATCTAACAATCTAACAATTATTAAGTACCAAGATTCCTTTTTTGTAAATTCCCATGAACTCTGAATGACCATTTTTTATGTTTTCTTCTTTGTAGTACCTGGCAACAATGTAACCTTTATAATTAGTGTGGGGAAGTATTCTAATTTACAATACTCGATTTCAAAAATGTCAAGTACATGACTTTTGACAATTGACTGGTGCTTGTATTTGTGCATTGGGGGTCTTATGGTAGCAATGTGGCAGTTGAGTTATAAAAAGTGAAAATGAATGTTAGAATATGGAATATCTTAATTCGCTACAAAATCAGTATAATGGCAAGTGATTGGTATAGTAACGGCATTGTAAAGATGTTATTAGTCCCCTACCGGCGATAGCCGAAGGGGACTTTAGGTTTGCACTCCGTCCGTCCGTCCGTCCGTCCGTCCGTCCGTCCGTCCGTCTGTCTGTCTGTCTGTCCGTCAGTCCCGCATCAGTTTTCCACATTTTTTTTCTAAACCAATGCAGGTATTGATCTAAGATTTGGTATGTGAGTCTACCTCAATGAGTTACAGAACAAGTGTAAGTTTGGTTCCGGTCCACTGATTTTTGACAGAGTTATGGGCCTTTGACTTAGAAAATTTTAGTAAAATATCAGTTTTCCTTACTTTTTTTCTACACCATTTCAGGTATTGATCTAATATTTGGTATGCGAGTCTACCTCAATGAGTTACAGAACAAGCTTAAGTTTGGTTCCGGTCCACTGATTTTTGACAAAGTTATGGGCCTTTGACTAAGAAAATTTTAGTAAAATATCAGTTTTCCGAACTTTTTTTCTACACCATTGCAGGTATTGATCTAATATTTGGTATGTGAGTCAACCTCAATAAGTTACAGAACAAGAATAAGTCTCGTTCCGGTCCACTGATTTTTGACAGAGTTATGGGCCTTTGACTTAGAAAAAATTTTAGTAAAATATCAGTTTTACGTATTTATTTTCTAAACCATTGCAGGTATTGATTTAATATTTGGTATGTGAGTCTACCTCAATAAGTTACAGAAAAGGATTAAGTTTGGTTCCAGTCCACTGATTTTTGACAGAGTTGTGGGCCTTTGACTCAGAAAACTTTTTTACTATTTTTGCTGGTGTAACAAAGCCTTGCTTTCCGGTAGGGGACTTGGTATTGCCTTGCAATACGATCCACACTTGTTCTATGATATTTTGGATTATAATTGCATGTAAAATGGGGTTGATGATCTAATTGGAAATTCAAACGTTGTGAAACAAGCTTAGCTTCTTATTCGAGACCAGAACCTGCAAATATATCAGTCAGCTTGCATAATGATATTGGCACAAAAATACTAAGGTTTGGCATCTTATACTCGAGACATGCACAACCATGCAGTCACTCTGCGAATCGCCAGTGATGGTTCTAACAATCGGCCGAGTGCGAATCGATGAGATCATAGTCAGAGATGAAACCCCGGGTTGAAACAGTAAATGCGATTCCGCTAAAGGAATTATTGTAATAAAATCAATATTGTTGTTATAACAGTAATAATGACTTTTTCAACAGTAGCATATTGTTAGTGTTCTACACCGAATGACTTGTTCAGGCTTGATTGTGAGACGGACAGACAGACATTAAATCTTAAGTGTCGGCTTACAAGTAATATAAACCATCAATAACTACGTCTTTCGGTATACCTAAACATAGATTTAAGTCTTGAACGCTAGAAAAACTGACATTTTCAATAATTTCCCAGTCTTCCTCCTTTAATCCCGTTTCAACATTGTTCTTGGTATGACAATGGTCTAATTTTCCTAATATTCCTCCCTATTGCATAAGATTTGCTAAATCTGAACTGACCTTGGAAGAATTTCCCCATGTAAAACTCCCACCCACATATTTGTCTGGTGAGTCAATAAAAAACGAATGAAACGCCATTTGATTTTCAATGGAGTATGGTAAGGAAGCAGTCAGAACGACTACTTTCTTTTTATAGATATGTTGCAAGAGTCTGGTAAGTCACTGTCCAATTGTTTTCCTTTTCAAATCATAATACTATGCAAAAAGTAGGTGTCTGTAAAACATCATTATAGTATCTGAGGATTCAAACTCTAGTATCGGGTTTAGTATGCAGGTAGTTTTCATACAATAACCAAACAAAAATAAATACACAAAATAGAAGTAAGAAATAAATATTAGATTGGAGATGGTTTTTTTATTATTATTTATTTGTCTTGTATTGCTTGTTTTTTAGCTCACCTGGCTATGCCAGGGTGAGCTTTTGCCATCACTTTGCGTCCGTCGTCCGTCCGTCCGTCCGTAAACTTTTCATTCAAAGATCTTCTCCTCTGAAACCACCGGGCCAATTGAAACCAAACTTGGCCACAATAGTCCTTGGGTGGTCCCCTATAAAAATTGTGTCGCTCAGGTCTGTACGTCATCCAAAATGGCCGCCAGCTGGGACCAAAATTTAACATTGGACCCTATGGAAAAAAAACGATTCAAATTCTATTTCCCTGAAACTACTGGACCAATTGGAACCAAACTTGGCCACAATAGTCCTTGGGTGGTCCCTTACAAAAAGGTGTTTTTAGGTCCGCCTGATTTCCAAGATGGCCGCCAGCGGGGAACA
>MJUU01001594.1:31946-57543 GCA_002080025.1 Modiolus philippinarum
GAACCAAACTTGGCCACAATAGTCCTTGGGTGGTCCCTTACAAAAAAGGTGTTTTTTAGGTCCGCGTGATTTCCAAGATGGCCGCCAGCGGAAACATAGTTTTATCATTGGACCCCATGGGAAAACATTTTCAAAGGTCTTCTTCTCTGAAACTACTGAGCCAATTGGTACCAAACTTGGCCACAATAGTTTTTGGGTGGTTCCTTACAGAAAAGGTGTTTTTCAGAATCGCACTACATTTAACATGGCCGCCAGCGAAGAACATAGTTTTAACATTGGACCCTATGGGAAAACACATTCAAAGATCTTCTCCTCTGTAACTACTGGGCAAATTGGACCCACCTTTAGCCACAATAGTCCTTGGGTGATCCCTTACAAAAAAGTGTTTTAAGGTCTGCGCGAATTCCAAGATGGTCGTCAGCGGGAAACATAGTTTTAACATTGGAGCCTTTGGGAAAACACAATCAAAGATCTTCTTCTCTGAAACTGCTGAGCCAATTGACACCAAACTTGGCCACAATAGTCCTCTGGTGGTCCCTTACAAAAAGGTGTTTTTTCAGGTCCGCGCAATATCCAAGATGGCCGCCAGCGGGAAACATAGTTTTAACATTGGACCCTATGGGACAACACATTCAAAGATCTTCTTCTCTGCAACTACTGAGCCAATTAGCACCAAACTTGGCCACAATAGTCCTTTGGTGGTTCTTTACAAAAAGGGTGTTTTTCAGGTCCGCGCAATATCCAAGATGGCGGCCAGCAGGAAACATAGATTTAACATTGGACCCTATGGGAAAACACATTCAAAGATCTTTTTCTCTGCAACTACCGAGCCAATTGGCACCAACCTTGGCCAAAATAGTCCTTTGGTGGTCCCTTACAAAAAAGGTGTTTTTCAGGTCAGGCGATATCCAAGATGGCCGCCATCGGGAAACATAGTTTTAACATTGGACGCTATGGAAAAACACATTCAAAGATCTTCTTCTCTGAAACTACTGAGCCAATTGGCGCCAAACTTAGTCACAATAGTCCTTGGGTGCTCCCTTACAAAAATAGAGTTTTTTGGGTTCGTGCTATATCCAAGATGGCCGCCAGCGGAAACATAGTTTTAAAATTGGACCCTTTGGAAAATACATTCAAAGATCTTCTCAGAAACTACTTGTTCAATTATAACCAAACTAAGTCACAATTGTTCTTAGGTGGTCCCATCCAAAAATGTATCTGGTAGGTCCGTAACTCATCCAAGATGGCCACCATCTGGAACATAGTTTTTACATTGGCCCTATTGATTTTTAGGGAAACCTCTGCCCAAATTTTTGAATTTTTATTTGAAATGTGATCTGAATGTTTTAATTTCAGCAATATGTATTACTTTGATTATAAGGGGAACCCCTGCCCAAATTTTTTTGAATGGTGTTCTGTTATGGATTGTAATGGATGGTGGATCTTTCAGTTGCCATGGAAACCAAATAAGAATACTGTAATTTTAGAAAAAAGTATTCTGCTAAATTTTATGTTTTGTTTTTCCTATTGGAAATGCCTTTTATCTATGTCAGCCATGGTTCAGGTGAGCGATACAGGCTCTTGAGAGCCTCTTGTTTTTCTTGTTTTGTTTCTTGGCTTTTTTTCTTTGTTTTTTTGTTTGTTTGTTTGTTTGTTTGTTTTTGTAATGTCTTGTCTTGTTTTTTTTGTGTCTTTGTTTTGTTTTGTTTTTTTTGTTTTTGTTTTGTTTTTTTTTTGTTTTTGTTTTGTTTTTGTTTTTGTTTTTTTTTTTGGGGGGGGAGGGAAAGTAGCATGTGAGTATTCATTTTTGCGTAAGTTATCGTATTGCTTTTAAGTAAAATAAATGCAATAATTTGGGGGTTTTGTTCAGTTTTAAAAAGTAACCTTACAAATAAATAAATACATCTAAATAAATTGGGATTCTAAATTTCATTGTTAGATTGTTTTGTCTGATTACTCGTTCGACAAATATACTTTCTAAAATTAAGTAAAATCCAATATATCACATAAATTGAAATATTTAAGCCTAATCATAAAAATATATTTGTAGCAAAAACAGATAAACCATGCTGAGAAAAAACAACTAAAGTAAGGAAATCAAAACATGACAAACAAATAGATATAAAACAGTGGATATTTTTCTCTGTAAATATGATTTTTGGGTTCTTCAATAGCTGGTATAATGAAACATCTCTTCCCGGCCATTATTGAAAAGTGTAAACAGCAAAATTACTTTAAAAAGTGGGCTGATTTGACTATAAACTAACGAGACTTTAGGTCTCGAAATTCTATAGAAATTGAGACCCGAATTTATCTAAAGAGACTAAAATATTGACCCGAACATATTACATCAGATATACAGATACAGATACTTTATTCTCATAAACCAATTTGACAAAGGTGTAGAGAAAATCACAATATATACCTTGGTAGTGTTAAAGTTTAAGATACTAATACATTTAACCAACAATAAAATTACAAGAAAATAACAGTTGACAATTCATCCTGGAGAACTTACAGTATTATTTATGTAATCTTTATTGCAAAATTACACCCCTTGGGGTCAAAGCAATACAAAACAATACAAAACATATATACAATGAACAATTAGTTAACGATAGATGACTCTCTGACCGGCGTGGACCCTATATCAATTCAACAGATTGTTTCAGAAAGGTACATACTACCGGTAAGACTTAGAATGAAATTTATTTTTTGAAACTGGTTAAAAAATTTTTTTTAATTTGGGAAGTTTTTGATGCATAAGTTAAAAAAAATGTCCTATTTTGTTCATTAATTTTATTATTTAAAAGGAAGTGGTTTTCATCCTCAACTTTACATGTCTTACAAAGTCTCTGCTGACGGGGAATATTTTTATAACGGTAGATTATGGTCGCTTAAACGAAATTTTATTAATGTTTGTCTACTTTCAAAACATGGCGTTTCATATAAATATTTTTCTAGACCAATATTTAATTTAAGTTTACTGTATAAGAATAATTTTGATTCATCAGTAAACATAGATAGTTTTTCTATTGTTCTGTAACAGTCTTTTTCAACTGACTTTTTATTGGATATTTTATTTTTTCAAATGATTTGTTTATATTAGAATAGTTATCATTATTTCAATTATTTTTTTTATGTTATTAACACAAGTATACCAAGAGTAAATACTTTCTTCGTGTAGTTTTTATTAACTTTTAGTGCTTCTGTGACAAGGGATTTATATTTTTTGTATTTATTCGGAAATAATAAAACCATTGTTTGAGTTTTAATAAAAGATGATAGTGGGAATCGACCTAGTTCTGCATTAGACGTAATATTACTTTCTGTCTTTTTAGTCCAAAAACATCGGATTTTACAGTATCTAGTATGATTTTTTTTTTTCATAATGTGATTTGTAATCATATGATAGCTGATCTCAATTTTTTTTATTTTACTCAGCCCGAAGAAGGGCTCTATATAAAGGAAGAAATTAATCCATTTCGCAGTTATAAAGTAAGATTAATAATCCTAATAAGTATATTTGTAAGTAAAGAGCTAGAGTATTTGGTCTAGAATAATATATTTTTGATATGCATTGTTTTTTGCTCCTTAAGGATTTGTATAGACTATACAAATCCTTGCGCTTCTCTATAAATCTGGGGCATTCCATAGCAAAATGGTATTCGTCGCCTATATCATTTCTGTCACATAAATCCCATTTTCACACCCCTTTCAATATTAAACCACCTTCCGGGTTCAATAGGTGTACTGGGACTAATATATATATATATATATATATATTAGTCGGCCCAGATAGGTAGCCAGTGATTTAGTGATCTAAATTTACAAAGAGTGTATGTCTCTATCATCGAGAATATTGAAACAGTTCTCTAAAGCTAGAGTATTTTTAAATAATTTATAATTAGTACAATCGAGTGAATGAATTTAGGAATGTAGCTAATCATTCTCACCAAAAAGAAAATAGACCCAAAATCTCCTCAGTTTCACAAATGTAGACCAGAAACCCGAATGTGCCACTATACATAGAAATTATTCCCCTCTTACTTCCCTTCTTCGGTTAAAAATATTTGCTATTTATTATGTTTCAATATATCAAATAATGATTTTTGTGCAAGTTCACAGAAAAAGAAAATTTTACCATATCCTCTTCAGTTTAATAAAGAAAAAATAACTCTTCCAGTCCTTGATATAGTAACTTACAGTTATTTCCCTTTAATAACTATTTTCACCACAATTGATATTATTGTTGAGCCTATTATACTCGTAGACAAAAAAAAAATATGATAATGAAAACATATAAATGGGTCTGAATTGATAATAAACAATAAATAGTTACCAAAAAAAAAAACAGTTAATATATAATGATCTTTTGTTTATACAATATAAAACATACTCTCTTCCTGGATTTGCTTGTGGACTCGAAACAGCAGTGATGTTCGAATTTGACAATCTTACCTTATGACAGCTTCTTTAAACAGGCCACTGATACTTAGAATTTTGGTTTTACAGATTTAAGAGGTTCACAGTGCCTAAATAGCTCACTTGTTAGTGTGTTTTTTTTCATCCATAACTCCATCACAACTACACGCCAGATTCCAACTAAACTTGCAGGATGTATTGTTTTTCTGATCCAGTTGTGCATCTGATATGTAAAATTTTTATTTTACAGATTTTAGAGGTTCACTGAGCCAAAATAACTCATTTATTCGGTTTGTTAATCTGTGGCTCATTCAAAACCGTCTGTGCGATACCAACCAAACTTCCACTATATGTTCTTTATCAGATCTGGTTACTCACAATTCATATCATATTTTAGCCAACATAGCTCATTTGTTAATTCAGTCTATTAATCTGCAGTCCTTTAAAATTGTAATTCATTTTCTAAACAAATACGCAGATAATCTAGACATGAAAGAGGGTAAAAAGGTATTTCCTGAGCTTATTGAATATTTCTCATTTTAGAATGTATATAACGAAGCACCGTTTTACTATTTATTCCTTACCTTTCATATTTAAACATACTAAGTATTTTTATGTCGGAAATTTCTGTGTCGTCAGTTGTCAGGAGAGCCGACACATCCGTCGTCTTGCGATAAAGTCGTCGCCTCGTGTCGTACTGTGTCGTTTTTCGCTTTTTCAATCCGCAACTTCTTCAAAACAGTTAGTCCGATCCCAACCAAACTTTCAGGATATGTTGTTCACCTGGTTAAGATAAAACAAAATTTAGAGGTTCACCGAGCCAAATTGGCCTATTTGTTAACCTAATTTGTTAAACTCCATCCTTCCTGTAAATTAGATTACAATCAAACTTGCTTGGTATGTTTTTTCACCTGTTCAAGTGGAACACGTGAGACTTTAGAGGTTCAAAA
This sequence comes from Modiolus philippinarum, assembly GCA_002080025.1. Classification (NCBI taxonomy): domain Eukaryota; kingdom Metazoa; phylum Mollusca; class Bivalvia; order Mytilida; family Modiolidae; genus Modiolus; species Modiolus philippinarum. The sequence goes on from MJUU01001594.1 coordinate 37,322, forward strand.
CACCAAACCTTCAAGGCGGGGAGGTATACAATAATCATGGTGTCGGTTAATCCGCCATGAGGGTTCACACAAACCTCCTCGACTACTGTTTGTAATTCAGTGAAGCTTTCACGTAATGTTCAATACATATTGCCATTGTGCACCAATTTTTTAAAATTGGATTTGATTTTTGTTCAACATGTAAGAGGTTCACGGAGAAAAATAGCTTTTCTGTATAATGCAGTAAGTCAGAAAGTATTTAAAATGTATGAATTTTTTCGATATCAAAAAGTCCATTTTCTGGTGAATTTCTGATATCAGAAAATAGTCTCTAATCTTATGCCCCATTTCGGTGAACATATATGACAACTGCAACTGTACTAGATCTTAGGACAGGTTCATTAAACAGGTCCCTGGATATCTACAGAATCTGTATAGTAAAACAAATCTAAATTCTATTTTCTAATATAAAAAAATAAATTTTTGACATTAAAGAACAAGAATATTGTCTAACATCAGAACATTTTTTATTTTCATATATTTTTCTTATTTCAGAAATAAGTATTTTTTTTAAATCAGAACATCAATTCATGTTTGTTTGATTTCAACAATTATTTTTTGACAGAAAAATCGACTTTGTTCAATGACCGGCAAATATTAAAAAAAAAAAGAAATATATAGAAAAATTTTGATATCGAAATTTATTTTCTGATATCAATAAATCAAGAAATGAAATTAGTTTATCTATTCTTATATTTAGATATTGCTTTATATGAAGAAATCGTATTTTTATATGGAAAAATTGCAGTGATTTTTTTATATCAAATTCGATTTGAAGGTATCGGATTTTTTTAATCAGAAATTTTACAATTGAGGCCCGTCATGGGTTTCTTGATTACCTGATTATCAGGGTATTTTTTTTTAATGATTATTTGATTACGAGAGCATTTATTTAATGATTATTTGATTATTAGCTTGCATTTTTATATATTTTTTTATTACTAAGCCAAAAAATTTATTGATTACCAAGGTAAAAAAATAATGATTATTTGATCACCAAGGCAAAAATTTAATGATTATTTGATTCCTAGGGCCCCCATGAGGACCCTCACAATTTTGATATCAGAATATACATATGATATGTAGACGGGGCATCATATCCTTTATTGCAGATAAAAATCAAAACAAATCCAAATATGTTCAAAGGTAAGAAAAGTATAAGATTTATCAAACTATTCAAAAAGTTTCAGATGTACTGTACACTTTGATTTTCTGGACAGGGCGAGGGCCAGAACCAAGGTGCCGTTTAGCGAAAATCCGGACCAGAATTTTTCTCTAACCCATCCCCCCCCGGAAATCAAAGGGCCAAATGAATAGATTCTATATTTGTAACAGGTGGAAATTCCCTATTATTTATAGATATTGTGCAATATTGCTTACAGACTGTTTCACAAAATTTTTATCAATCAGCAGACTGTTACCTTGTCTAGTTGTCGCTTTTGACCATGAAATTTGAATATAGTAAAATTGTAATTACTTTTTATGCCTCGATGGAAACTTTATGAATGACCCATTCAAAGGATTTGAATATCGAATTTTTGATTGGTCTAAACTCGACGAAGGAGGAGTTTCAAATTCTATTTTTTGAAACTGAGTCATTCATATTATCTGTGTGGATGGAATGTTGCTTAAACCTGGATTTTATTTCATTGCAATAGATTCCCACGCTAGTTTACATACTTTCTACATAATTTTGCTGAAATTCTTTTTTCATTTAGGTAAGTAATCGTATTTATTCATTGATTTTATTTCATTCAGGAACATATGCTATTACCTATAAAATCTCGTGAACTTTGATTTTTTTCTTTAAATGAATATTTACGCAACTATTGTATCTTATTTGTAGCTTTGTCTAGAAGTTTTGAATTGGTGAACCGCTAAACGTTCATTTCACTTCTTAAATGTGGTGGATCTGTATTTCCCATTTTCCAGTTGAAATAAGAATCTTAAGAATAGATTAAAGGATCGATATTTTTTACAGCCGTGGCATATTTTTATTTTGCAGTTGTTTAAAACAAGGACATTTATTTAGAATCTCAATATACGTCCTTGTTTAAAACTTTTAAATAAATACATCATTGTAGACATCTTAATACCTCTTTTTGCGATGCGTAAAATTATTTTATGTAATGGATAATTACTACAGTTTAAGTTGTAAATGTCAAATCAAATTACGAGATTGAGTTTTTAAACTTGACACTCGCATTATAGACGAAATTGACATGCTTTACTTATTATTAACACGACTCTGCAGATTTTTTGCTAATTTTATTCATTTACTTTCTCAGGTATGGGTTCTTTACTATTTTTGGTAGTATTGAGCTTGTGTTTTGTAAGTGTACGAGGTGAGGATATTCCCGAGTGTGGATCTAATTTTTACTTCAGCAAAAGAACTGGAAAGTGTACACCCTGCTCAAAATGTGGTGATAATGAAATTATACGCGAAGTTTGTGAAAATGACAAGAATACTATATGTGGACCATTCATCGAATTCAATCAATTCCAGCAGAGCCCGATCAATAATGTTCACCCTACAAGAAATTTAACCTATGAATGGGAAGACAGAATGGACAACATATTCTCACTTGAAAACACAAACCCAACAAACTCACAAGTTGGTTCTCCAGTAGAAATCAGTGAAGATAAGAAATGGTACATTTTGGCCATGGCATTGCTGGGAATTCTTTGTGTAATCGCTTTGTTTGTTGGAATTTATATATTCGCAGTATGTGTTGTATGCAAGAGACAGCGACATGATAAAGAGATCATATACGACCCAGGTAAGCATGATGTTATAATTCCCCAAACGAACAGATAATATGTTAAAAAAAACTTTGAAAATCTGATTAAACAAAATAGGGACCAGTAGTCTGTTCTTTGCTTTGGCTTGATGTGCTCTGTCAATTCTTGAAAGAAGTTCTTTCTACATATTGTTCAAACTACTAGATAATTGATTTGCGGCCTGTAGCTTATTTTAGAATTTTATTATGCATAGCATCATGAAAGAAAAATACTAGATTCCCCTCCAAAATGGTATAATTTAGAAAAAAAACTTCGTAAACACAACATAACTTTTTTCAACATATTTATTCAAAAATGACAAGGAAAAACCCTTATGGAATAATATTCCTTGAATGTGAACTATAAATTTTTATAAATCAGTAAATTTGATATTTGTAAATACTACAACAATTGCATGTTGGCACTTAACATATTCAACCCTCCCGAATCCAAGTACGTTCAGAACACCCAAATCAGGGAGGATGTGGCTTCCTCTGATGATGGTGTTTCTTTTTTTTTAAATAAATAAATTAAAGATAAATAAATAGAGTTATGGGTACACAGTTTGTTCCAATTTGAGAGACACCAAATTTGTCGAAATTGATTTTTTTTTTGTTCACCGCCGGGAAACCCTCATCGAATTTAGAGATACTTAGATCTTGAATTATATTGTAATGCACTCATGATTACGGTTATTATGATTGAATCAAGTCGAAATTTTCAGATGGTAAAATCGATGATAAACAACCAACCGGTGATGGCACAATCTCATACCAAACTTCTGGCAATTTTAAAATCTAATTCAAATGTTACATCAGAGCGGAGATAACAATACTGTACTTTAGGATAATTGTTTATTCCAATTAATGGTCCCACTAGGGGCATACAAATTTCATACAATGATTAGCTTTCGTTTCAGGCACACATACATACAAAATTGACAAAGAACACAAGAACATATATATGTATAACAATTTTAACAAACTGATAAAACTATATAATAATATTTTCAACGGTCAGGCCAGAGCCAAGCAGGGATAATACCAGTAGAAATATAAATATACACACATAACAGTCAACCATGTTGGCGTCTAATCTCAAGACACTCTTGGATATAAGTTCCAAGAAGGTCCAGAACACCAGAATTCTCATTTGAAAAAATCCAAATGAATTTTGAACGATCATTCATTGCACTAAAGTTAACACAGAGTTTCTCTAAACAGGAGAAAAAATTTTCTTCTTTCGTTATTGTATAAATTACATTCTGTTAAAAAGTGTTGCTCATCTTCAACTTGACCACTTGAACAACTATATACAGTCTTTGTGAACGCTCAATGTTTTTGTATCTGCCGCACTCTATTCTTTATTATGAGCTAAGATTTTACTGTCACAAAATATCCGTTTTCCGGTCTCGCCAATGCGTAGTCGGAAAACATAATTTGCTACAATAAAATCTATGATTTATCGACTCTGATCCTAAATTCAGTTTAGTTGTTAACCGTTCTAATTAGGTGCTGGATCAGATACTGCAGTATGGATAATTTAAGAGCAATTTTATCCGTAGAAGAAGTGTATTAATTCAACTCGTCGCTAAAATTCTGCTTCTCTTGGACTGACAAATACATCTTATAATTTATGACAAAGAACGTGTTCTACAAGATAAGTTGGTACTGTCACTGTGTAAAAACTACACGTATGAAGAAAAATCGATGGACCGACAGATGCAAGCAGAAAGACAATTCATACTCCCATGTAAATTTATGTCAATATTCTGTAAAAAATGTTCAATTAATATAGTTGGCAAATAATACGATTTAACATATTTTGATAAACGGCCGACCTTTCGTTTCAAATTTCACAATATGGCACCACCGTTATCTGTTAAATACAAAGGAATGTAATAATTACCGCTGATGATACATTTATACAAAACTTTTTATAGACCACATCTGTTTGAACAGTGTCCAAGTCGTCCTTTGATGCTGTAGGTTTATAGATAAAACTGTCAGAATTTCAAATATTTTCCAGGAGGCTGTTCGATTTTTGCTTTGCCGCCGGTATATTTCATTTTTTCTCATTTGGAAAAAGTATAGTTTTCGGTATCATGGAAATGTTGATGCTGATCCTAAGCGTGATCTGTGGATTTTGTTTGTTCGTTTGTTTGATTGTTTTTTGTTTTTCTTTCGGGTTGTGCTTGAAAAATAAATATTCCTAAATCGGCGTTACACCTGATTTTCTATTAAACATACAAATTACATGTTGCCATTGCATAACTGCATTCTGTGGTCTTTTTATACATCTCATGATGGGTTTATGGTTAGTCCTGAAATTCATGACTTTTATTTGGACTTTTAAGGGACCGACCATTTAACCTGAAGGGGGGGGGGTTATGGTTTTTTTTTCTGGACAGAAAATTATTTATTTTTTGCATGCGTATCAACAAAATATTTTTTTTCAAAATTAACATTATTTTTTTGGGCAGAAAGCCTCATTCAGAAANTTTTTTTTCATCATTTTGGCAGCCAAAATATTTTTTCACATAAAATCAGATCCAAAATATTTTTTTTAGAAAAAAACCATAGCCCCCCCCCCCCTTCAAGTTAAATGGTCGGTCCCTAATGTTGCTACAGTAACAGTAACAGTCCAAATAAAGATATGCTATACAGTCATGAATTGCAGGACTAGGTTTATGTTCTTCCAAATGTTTTAGATGTAACTGCACTGAAGAGACATTTTAAGTGTCGAAATGACCATTTGCAGAAACTAGATTTACTGAACGTTCGGTAATAAGTTATTGGCGGTGGCTATTCTCTCGGCTAGCCGGAAAAATAGATAAAAACGTCTTCTACCGACCAAAAATGAAATGCACAAATTATTCGATTTAAACAAAAACAAATACTTTTTTTTTCTCTTTTGAAGAATCATAAATCTTGTTAATTTACGTTTACTTTGTTTTCCTTTTGATAATGATATTTTTTTTCAATATTGTAGCTATTGATTATATATCTGAATTTCAGTGACCGGAAAAATACACATATCTGTCTATTTTTCCAGACAGCCGAATTTATTCAATGTCACAAATTATCACTGAACACTTTTCTCACTGTCAACTTCCGGAAAAATAGACTTATTTGTCTATTCTTCCGGTTAGCCGGAAAAATAGCCACTTCATTAGTTATTTGATATTGACTTGGTATGTGGTAAGTATCTAGCTGCGGACCGAGTAATGATTCTTCAAATATGCCGCCATACATGAAGTAGCAGTTTTGAAAACTTTAGTTAAAATCGACAGACTTGACGTTTTGTGTAAAACTTTCAGTATAATATACTTTGAAGAGTTACGAAAAAGTTTTGTGGATTCTACATTTTAGTAGAGTTTATTGTTTATCCCTTTGACTAGGTCTAAGGTTCATCTTGATCCATCAATGTTTGAAGGAGTTGTTGTCCTTTATTTTATGAAGAATGGTTCTCCATTTTCCTAGCATTCTAGATAGATCGAGTTTGATTTTATCTTGACAGGCGATTTTAGATAATTGGCAAACGAGAGCATTCATGTCGTTCACACCGTAATTTATTTACAATTTATCATAACTGTGGGATTTTCTGTGCCCCCCCNCCCCCCCCCCCCCCCACCCACCCGTGAAAGAATTGTGAGAAATATACCCTGTTATTTCAGCTCGCTATGATGTTTGACCTTGTGACTCTGACCTTTTTTGGACTTGAACATTTGGTATATCTTTCGATGGTCCCTTTGTCCATTAAAACTTTATCTTTCTGTTGATATTTAATTTCCATTTCAATTTTATTTTGGCTCTGTTTACGCCAAAGGCATGATACATTCATTAGTCAAAAAATTCAGTGAAATTTTAAATGCTTGTTAAAAACGCGAATATCTTTATTAAGCAAAAAATGGGCCCCAAAGGGGCAAATACAAGAGAGAGAGAGAAAAAAAAAACACAAGCAAACAATCATATTTAAAATATATTATCCATATCATTTTGTCGTGTCTCTACAAATTATGGACGTACACACGCCATGCCTTGCTTCCACGTGGACTTTAAATACTTTGCCTTCTTTACAAAATGCTTTTGTGAATAATTCTTCCAATTTTCAACCGGAAACCATCATTCTCAATGGAAACATGATCTACCAAAAGACATATTTAGTTTCGTTTTGTCTGGACCACCACCCCAGAATACAAAGAAAACTCAATAGGTCAATGTTTCGGGTCACGACCAATTGCACTTAAAGAATATATGTAATCTGAATAAGTTCATTCACAAACAACATCTGTAAAGTCGATCTATTATCTCTGCTTCGTTGAGTAACATCTTGTGGCATTCCCACTACTGCACTCGAAAAACATAATACTTTACACATGTTTTACAAGAAATCATCCCCGATTATGAACCTTCCCATAGTAAAGAAGATCCTGAAATTTTTTTCCTATCTTTGTGATATACCGTACTTCATATATTTAAAAATCGGATAGTCGAATCAAAATCTAATTGACACATTAATTAACTTAATATTTATACTTTTCGTTTCAAAGGCGTTTAAGTGTTGGGATAGGTAGTTGCTGTCAGGGGCATAAGTGTTTCACAACACATATTTGTTAAAATTACAGTTTACAATTAAGGGCATCGGAAGAGGTAAATATCCAAATTGTCAACAGCACTGAGGTTATTTCCCGAGGGCTTAAGCACTTTGGTTATTTCCCTAGGGCTTAAGCCCGAGGGAAATTACCTCAGTGCAGTTGACAATTTGGGCCATTTGCCGATTTCATGGGTCATTTAATTATATCGTTTAATTATATCGAACAAAACATTTGAAATATTTCAACAGTCATTGTAACTTTCAGGAGTTATTCACCAGTGAATAATATGGCATTCCATGGACGTTGAAAATAAATGGGGTTATTCACCGTTGAATAATTGGGTTATTCCCCGGTGAACAATAGTGTTATTCACCGCTAGGAAAATATTCAATAATTTTATGCATGTGACAGTGTTTCAACCAATTTAATTGATTCTTTATCATGCAAGGTATGATATATCTTAATTCTGTTTCAGAAGAATGTACATCAGTGACTCGAAATGCAAACACCAGGACGAGATTAATTGATACATTAATACCATCGCGAACCAAGACAAAGGCAAAAAGAACACATTACAACAGAAGTGGCGCAACACCGAACGTATATAATACAGTTATACCAGTAACATTGGAAGATTGCGACAACAGCGGTCAAACGGAATCGTCTGGGTCATCGGCCCATTACGTTTATTTCAAAACCGCTGAACCAAACTGAGGCTCCTAGTGATACACTTGACGTTGCAAGTTACTGATAACTCACAATACTGCTATTGCAATCGCTATATTTACGCAGAAACTGTAAAGGATCACCTAGTCAATTCAAAACTTGAAATTGAAATATCATCAAACTAAATCAGTTGACGAACGGGAAATTGCGGGTTGGTAATGATGTTTTTTACGGCTGCAAAAAAAATTGAGGTCGTATAATGGTATGTCGTTCTCGTCGTCGTCCGCGTGGTCGTCTGTAGACACTTTTGGTTTTTGGCAAATAACTTAAGTTCCAGTTGATCAATCCTTATGAAATTTTAACACAATGTTCCTTGGTACAAAAGAAAGACTTTGAGTAGTTTTGGATTTTGTTGCCCCTCCCATTTTTTTAAAAAAAAGGGCCAAAAAGTGCAAAATTGGGTGTATTCACATAATTGGCTTTAGAATTTGTATTATTAATCAGATTTTGATGGGGCTTCTTTCAGTGTGCTCCTGAGGAAATTTCCAATCAGCTTTATGTCAACGGATTTCACGTTGCATGTGCCGTTCATGAGATAACTGGGGTCTAAAAGGGGCGAGTCACAAAAATTTTATTTTCTTATGTCTAGTCCAATTTTAATGCCGTTTTTTTCAATAGATTTCTTATAAAAAATTAATATGGCGCTAAACTATTAGATTTCCTTTTCGAGCTTTGAGGGGCCAAACGGGTCGAAATTGCAAATGTGCAGATTACATAATTTTTTTATTTTTCATCGGATTCCGATGGGGTTTTTTCTTTACATTCCTCCTATCTTAAGTTAACAGTGGCATGTTAACAGTTTTTGCGAATCTCTTCTCGTGTCCACGCTGTAAGGGTTCAAAATTGCAATTTTCGCAATTTTCACAAATATGTAAAATCTTTATTGCTCATGGGATTTAGATGTTTTTTTAGTTTGTGTCCAGCTAATTATTGTTTCAGTCTCCGTATTGTGTCAATCTAGTTATTGTGTCAAGCTCTTTACTGTGTCCAAATTCACCTTATATTGCACTTGTTCAAATTTCAGTGGTCGACATGCTGCGGTCGTATCATGGTGCGCTCCGCGTAGCCCTTTATTACATATGCCATCGCATTATAAGCGGCTTGATGTATTTTATTTGTCATACGCCCATATAGTGTAAAATCTGAAAGCACAAACTGTCCTGGGTCCTTAACTCTCAACGTTGACTCACATGCGGTCTGGTTGTCATCGTCATATTCCTATTTCCGATGCTCGATATTGAAGACAAGATATAATTTAATCCAAAAAAATAATAAAATAGAAAAAAACATGGTTATATGTGTATAATGTTTGTGAATACAAATTTAAGTCGAAGCAGAGGAGAAATACATGCCACGGTATACCTCGCATTCAACACGTTTTCAGGCCCCGTAAAAATACATTTATTCATCAAGATTTGCTTTAGCCGGTGTGTGAACAATGGGCCAGATTTAAATTTCCGTTTTTTTCACTGGGATAAGTGCAAGAAAATAATTGGGGGCATGGCTTAAAAGAGAGCAGAAGATCGCCGACAGGAAGTTTATAATTCTATAGGGTTTTGAACCCTATTCGCTTTCTCTATTTTATCATTTTGAAAGGTGAACATTTTCTCAATGGGCTTCAAAACTTGATTGAAATGCATTTTACTATAGAGGTGTGTCCGTCGATAAATTACTGGACAACTCATTCGCAACAAAAGTTTATTGGTAAATTGACCAGTTTAGAAGAAACACTATGACCGTGTACACGGGGTCAGCCATTTATCATAAAAACATATGAAAAGACTGCTAAAGCTATGTTTACAGCGAGCGGATGTGGACCCTTTATAACACATTTCAAATAACAATTGCTATCGCTGAGATCTGACATGCAGTGAATGGTGGGTCTTGAGCAAGTAATTTCATTTCGAGATAACCTTGATTGTACCATCGCTCAACAAAAGTTTGACCCTTATTGTCAAGTTCAAATTTTTCTATTCGTATTCATTTTTTATTGAATTTTGTTGAAAAATTCGACAATTAAATTTCGGTGCAAGCAATGAATGTCTGTCAAGCATAATGCGCTTTCGGATTTATATGCAATATTGCAGATTTTAATGCTGGGAATTTTAAGCTCTGAAATGTTAAATACTTTTTAATGTTCCTTCCATGTATTTATAGGAGATAGGTACGTAAACTATGAAAAAAATGCTATTAAATACTTGAAACGAGAACATAAGGTCATCAACATTTTGTTCAAATGGCATTTTAAACAACATATATTTCAATATATGTAAATATATTTCAATATATGTAAATATATATGTACACAGAAGAAATTTGATTATGTAATTTTTTTGTTTATAAATATATAAAAAGAGTTTTTACATGTTTCACTTATATATGAATGATCAAGTTTTTATTACAATTTTCAACTTAGGGACCGACCATTTAACTTGAAAGGGGGGGGGCTATGGTTTTTTTCTAAAAAAATATTTTGGATCTGATTTTATGTGAAAAAAATATTTTGGCTACCAAAATGATGAAAAAAAAATTTCTGAATGAGGCTTTCTGCCCAAAAAAATAATGTTAATTTTGAAAAAAAATATTTTGTTGATACGCGTTCAAAAAATAAATAATTTGTTTCGCGCTAAGCGCGAAAAAATTTTTCTGTCCAGAAAAAAAAACCATAACCCCCCCCCCCCTTCAGGTTAAATGGTCGGTCCCTTAACCATGTTTTTAGTTCCTTTGTATATTCAGTATGCAAAAAGTCAACAGGTTTGAAAATAGATACCTCGTTTTTCACATTGAAAGTTACAAAAATACATTATTACTCAATGTTAGCAAAATTTCTAGATTTCATGCCATTATCCATCAGATGTCTATTAGTTATTATACACTCTAATTATATACAAGTTGTATAAGATTTCAATACAAGTTTTTGTTATGTTGCATTTCAGGCGTTTACAACATGTGTTCATGAAAGGGAGAGCCCCTCCCTTATGTGTTCTCAGAGCCCCTCCCCCAATGTGTTCTTGAAAAATTGGGATGAACTAAGCTTCCCATAATCAAGTTTGATAATATGATATTTTGTAAGTTGTATTTTGTAAGTTAATGTGTTCATAAATGATTCTTTCTTTGACTTATGAGGTCAAGGATATAACAATGTCAATGTCATTTTCGTTAATTACATCTGGGGGTTAAGGCTATGACCTATGTCAAAGTTATACTTGTTATTTATCTGTGATATTTCTGATCTTATGTAACAAACAATGAGAGGATGTTCTCGTTTATTTTTATATTTATTAAATTACTTTTGAAACTATGGTGAGTTTGTTGTGATATTAATAAGAGGAAGAATGCCAGTGGCACAAGCATGTCTACAGTAAGAAGAAAACAATTGAAACTTCTCAAGTATATATACTTCGGAACAAGTTATTTTTCCCTTTTTTTTACTTACAGTCTTCGTCATTGAAATTCGAAATTTTGCTGGGATATATGCTTTACTCTGTCCGTCTTGTCTTTCTACAAAAAAACCTTTAATATGAAATATAAATCTTACAGTAATACACCTGGGCTTTTACATGAATATATGACTCCATGACCTTGACCTGAGCATGCGACCTACTTTTAACAAACTTTGATATGAGGTTTATCTTAAATGGTAAGTGATAGGGCTTTCATATTAAATTACACTTCAGTCGGACGTCGTGGCCATGACTTTTACAATTGGCCTACTTAAAAATACTTTAAAGAACTTCAAGTGCAGGTATTCCGACAGTAATCGACGGAGATTTCATATTCTTACAGTTAGACATTTGAATTGATTCGAATATGTTTAGTTATGATATGAGCAACACATACGGCACGTATGCGAATAAAATTGTTCACTTTGCTAGTATTATCTGCACTTTTTTAATGTGAACTCACTTAAACGTTTTAATATAGTTATATCTTCACAATTATATAACCAGATTAATTTCTGGTCATCATCGAATCTTACAAAGTTCTTACAAGATTCTGATATTGTTTTGTAAAGGTCAACCCTTTCAGTATAATATATTTAGAACACTTCAGCAAGAAGTGTTTTTAATCTTCAACCTCGCCTGAGTTACAATGTTGGCAAAGTCTAAGTGTGGAGGGATACCCTGGTATCTACCTACTTCAACCTGCAAATGGTGTGCTGACAACCTTAATTTACTTAGGCTTCTCCTGTGCTCAAAACTATTGATGGATTCTAAATATTTTTCAAATCCATAGTTTGACTTGATTTTTGTGTATGTTCTCAGTTTTCCATCTGAGAAATCAAGCAATTTATTATACCACTCATTAATATATGAACTTTTCATGGATCTTGCAATTGTCTGTTTGCTTATTTTCTATTGCATGTGATGTTGGTTACACAGATCAGGAAATGTCTGCAAAATTATCATAAGTGACCCACTGAGCTGTCCATGGAGCATTTTAGAGTGCAATTTTTGCATCCTGCAACAGTGGAAAATTTTCCACATTGTGTTCTAATCTTTGCCAATAGTTGAGCATAGCTTTTACAGTATCAAAATGCATAGGGAAGCGACCAAGTTCAGATAAAACTGCAAGTCTATATATTTACAAAATTTTAAATGTAATCTTTTTCTCATTGAATTCAAGTAAATTCTGTCTAGAGGTATTGCATCACGATTTCTAAATTTTGGGGACAGACAATTAAAAGATCCCCAGACCCCACTGTAATATAGCAGAATTGGTCTTACTCTTTATTATTAATTGGATTTTGATGGAGTTTCTTTCATTGTGCTCCTTAAGAAATTTCTAATCTGTAGCATGTGAACGGCACATCGCTTGTTCAGTTCATGAGATAAAGGGCGCCCAAAAGGAGAGGATTCAAAATTTTTATTTTATGTCCGATTTTGATGCAGTTTTTTTACAGTGGATTCCTTATGAAAAATTAATGCAGACATGTTTCTTCAGATTTCTGATAAATTGTTTCCTTTTGAGCTATGAGGGGCCAAATGGGACCAAAACTGCAAACAAGCAGATTACCTGAAACTTTTTTCATCGGATTTCAATGGGATTTTTTTTTCTTTGGATGTCTTTCGTTGTAAGCTTTCAGCAGTATGTCAACAGATTTGGCGTAGCTCTTACCGTTTCCGAGCTATAAGGGGTCAAAGGGGCCGACATTGCAATTTGTAAGAATATGTAAAATCTTTATATTTCATCAGATTTAGATGGAATTTTTTTCTTCGGATTTCCTTTGTTGTAATCTTTTAGTAACATGGCAATCAATTTGGTGTAGCTCCTACAGTTTCCGAGTTATAAGGGGTCAAAGGGGCTAAAATTGCATTTGTTCAAATAAAATTTTGTTTTTTATCAGATTTCGATTGGATTTTTTTCCTGGGATTTCTTTTAATATAAGATTTAGTTGTTAGTCACCAGATTTTGGTTAGCTCTTTCTGTTTCCAATCATTAAGGAATCAAATGGGCTAACTTTTATTTTCCCTGGTTTGTGTCCAGGTTACTAATTCTTCGAGCTCCTTATTGTGTCCATCTTATTATTGTGTCAAGCCCTTTACTGTGTCCACATTCATTTCAAAATTTCAGTGGTCGACATGCTGCGGTTGTACCATGCTTCGCTCGGCGTAGCCCTTTATTGACAGATGCGACAGGTTTTGGATAGTTCTAAAGCTCCCAATTAAAAAATAAATCACATTGACATACATTTCATGGATGAGTGAATTGGATTGAAGTATGTGGTTTGGTATACAATACCAATGATGTATTCTACAGTGATTTAGATATTAATCGTTATGTTGCTTGAAATTGTCATATTGTGTCGCCTGCTGTAAGCAGAGTCGACACTTAGGGGTTACTATCTATCGTCTTGCGTCGTCGACCGACGCACGTCGCACAGCGTCGTCCGTCGGTTTTTGTATCTGCAACTCCTCCAAAACGGCTGGTCCGTTTCCAACCAAATTTTGAGGATATATTGTTCACCTGGTGTTTTTGTGCACCTGGTACTTAGAATTTTGATTTCACAGATTTTAGAGGTTCGCGGAGCCAAAATAGCTCATTAGTTAATCTGGATTGTTAATCCACAACTCCATCATAACTATAGGTCAGATTCTTACCGAACTTGCAGGATATGTTGTTCACCTGGTGTAGTTGTGCACCTGATACTCCCAATTTTTTTTTTACGGATTTTAGAAGTACCTTGAGCTAATCCACAATTCCATGGTAATCATAAGTCAAGATTCCATAAAAACTTGCAGGATATGTTGTTCATCTGATCTAATTATGCATTTAATACATAAAATTTGACTTTATAGATTTTAGATGAGCCAAAATAGCTCTTCCGTAGTGCAGGCGACACAAGTGTTCCATGGAACACCCATCCATTTTTGTGTCGCCTGCTGTAAGCAGAGTCAACACATAGGGATTACTGTCGTCTTACGTCGTCGTCGTCGTCGTCCTGCGTCGTCCGTCGGTTTTTTTTCCGCAACTCCTTAAAAACTGCTAGTCTGATTCCAACCAAACTTTCAGGATATATTGTTGACCTGTTGTAGTTGTGCACCTGATACTTAGAATTTAGATTTTTACAGATTTTTGAGGGTCACGGAGCCAAAATTGCTCATTTGTAAGTCTGTCTGTATTTGAATCCACAACTCCTTCAAAACTGCTTGTCGGATTCTAACCAAACTTTCAGGATATGTTGTTCACCTGATGTTGTGCACCAGATACTTAGAATTATGATTTTACAGATTTTAGAGATTCACTGAGCCAAATTTGCTCATTTGTGAGTCTGTCTGTTTTCGAATTCGCAACTACCTCAAAACTACTAGTCTGATTCCAACCAAACTTTCGGGTTATGTTGTTCATCTGGTGTAGTTGTGCACCTGATACTTAGAATTTTGATTTAACAGATCTTGGAGGTTCACAGAGCCAAAATTGTTCATTTGTTAATCTGGTTTGTTAATCCAAAACTTCATCATAACTATAAGTCAGATTCTAACCAAATTTGCAGGATATGTTGTTTACCTGATCTAGTTGTGCATGCATACTATAAAATTTTGATCTAACAGATTTAAGAGGTTTATGGGGCCAAAATAGCTCATTTGTCAATTCGGTTTGTTAATCTTCGACTCCTTCACAACTGTATGCTTGATTCCAACCAAACTTTCAGTATATGATGTTTATCAGGTCTGGTTATGCACATTATACTTAAAATTTCGTTTCTCAGATTTTAGAGGTTTGACAACCCAACATAGCTCATTTGTTAATTTAGTTTGTTAATCTGCAAGTCCCCAAAACTGTTAAACATATTCTAAAAAAATTTAGACATGCACATTATACTTTTAATTTTACAGATTTTAGAAGTTCACTAGGCCAAAAATGGCTGTTCTGTAGTGCAGGCGACACATGTGATCCATGGAACACCTATCAGTTTTTTTAATAACAAATTAGCTGCCGTTTTCGACTGCTGCCATCCTCTAATTTTAATAATTATTAGCTCAACTGGCCTTAAAGGTCGTCGAAAACTTTTTCAATATTCTTCTCCTCTGAAATTGCTCGACCAGTATGAGGTAAACGTAGTCTGAATCATCACCAGAGTATTGAGGACCAAACAACATGGTTGCTGTTGCTAAAAATATAATTTGGGTAAATTACTGATTTGTTTAGAATAGTTCCAAAAATCGTTACTGATATATGAACAACTGACACAGAAGAATTTCCAGCATTCGAAATCTATCTGCCATGTAATTTTGTAGAAAACTATGATAATTCACAAAGTGATGGCAAAAGCTCGCCCTGGAACATGGCCAGGTGAGCTGATGATACTTTTTAGCCGAGTTGCAACGAATAACTAAATACCGAAAGTACTGTGAATTTATTTTCTGCATATTATATGCGCATTTCGACAATTTATGTCTCTTCAGTGCAGATAAAATCTAAACGTTTGGAAGACCATAAAATCAAATATGTTAAAAAAACTGAGAGAGAACAAATACCCAAAATGATCTAAATGTAAAGCCAAAATTAGCTAAGGACAGAGCTTTGCATGAGGGAGATACTCCTTAGTTTCAACGTTTAGATATTGCAAGGTTCAAAATAAAATCGGCTTTCGGGTCAGCACCGAAATACTGACTACTGAGCTGGTGAATACCCTCGGGGACTAATAGTCCACCAACAGAGGCATCGACCCAGTGGTAACAAATAACTAAATACCGAAGTTACTGTGAATTTATTTTCTGCATATGCGCATTCGAAGTTGGTTTGGTGATGCGGGCGAGGGGGTGGGTGTCAAACATTGGTTTCCGGATGATAACTCAAAAAGCTTATATCCAATTCAAATAAAACTTGGATATGTTGTTGGGTACTAAGAAGGGAGGAACCCTATTAATTTTGGAGAAAGTAGGTCAAAGGTTAAGGTCACAGTGACCGAAAATAGATTGAAAAATTTGGTTTCCGGATGATAACTCGAAAAGTTTACATCCAATTGAAATGAAACTTTGATATGTTGTTGGATATGAGGAGGGGAGGAACCCTATTGATTTTGGAGAAAGTAGGTCAAAGGTCAAGGTCACACTGACCGAACATAGACTGAAAATTTCAGAAAAATTTGGTTTTCCAGATGATAACTATAAAAGTTTACATTCAGTTGAAAAAATTTTTGAATCTGTTTTTGGATACCAGAAGGGGAGAAACCCTATGAATTTTGGAGAAAGAAGGTAAAAGGTCAAGGTCACGATGACCGAAAAAAGATAAAAAATTGCAGAAAAATTTGGTTTCCGGATGATAACTTGAAAAGTTTACATCCAATTTAAATGAAACTTGGATATATTGTTGTGGAGTAGGATGGGGATATCGTATTAATTTGATATAAAAAAGGTCAAAGGTCAAGGTCACAGTGACCGAAAATAGATTAAAAATTTAAGGAATATTTAGTTTCTGGAAGATAACTCAAAAAGTTTACATTTAATTCAGATAAAACTTGGACATATTTTGCAATACCATAAGGAAAAGAACAATAGATAGAAAATTTAGAAACATTTGGGTCTCCATATTAACTTGGGCACATAATTTTTGAAGTTGTAACTCGGCTTGTGCACCCTGGTGCCATTAACATTTTTTTTTTACATTTAATACAGTAATTTTTGTTGACATGTTCTCTGCAATGATACTTGATGCAGGCTTGATATTTGCTTAGTCATCATAGTGTCATATTGTGGGATGGTTCGATTCTACTTCCTGTTTACCGAGTCAAATTTTTTGACACTTTTTGTGGTTAAGAGAATTTTTTCGTCAGTTTTCTCTACAATGGTAAATAATACATGATTTCGCAAGCTTTAGTCAACATGCATGGGATGTTGGTAGACATATTGTAAGCTGATGCTGAAGTTGAGAGCGGAGGTATTTCAAGCCAGTATATGGGCCAGATGCCTTGTTTCAAGACTTCAATAGCAAGATAAAATGTCCATTTCTGGTTTATAACCTATAGAAAAGGGACAACAGAGAAAATGACAAGTTAAATGTGTTGCCGTGAAACCATATCATTTCATTTCACACATGATGAAGTAGTTTAAGTACTTTAATTGGCAAGCTTTGTATTGTACATAAAATGACATTGTGTGTTTGAATAGAAAACTCTGTACAAATTCTATTTTATAAATACTTCGTCAGTGGCCCTGCCACTTTAAAATATGCATTAAAGATAGGTCCAATTTTCGGAAAGAAGATAACATGGTTGCCAGAGGCTATAGAAGATATACACATAATTAAACTGATACGAAATGATGTGTAAAAATATATTTTCTTCAATTCTCACCCACTCGCACATTCCTAGGCGCAAGTTGCAAGTCTTATACGAGGATCTGAAATATGTCTAGTGAAAATCCACAATCTTTACTTTTCCAACTTGATTTTTACGTGTATATTATATCGTATATGGGATATTTGTCGATTAGTATTAATTTTTATTTTTCAAAACATTTTAACAAAACTAAAATTTTAGTGATTCAAATCATTTGGACTAACAAGAATTAAGTAATTAATCATGGAATTTACCGGCTTATAATCCCTCAGGAATGTGCATTTTCCAACAGAATGTACATTTTCCGTGTGAATTGTATTACTTTGTTTGGATTCTTTCAGGCCATGCAATGGAATTCGGTTTACTTACTTCTCCCTTCGAAAAACAAGGTAATATACGGAAGCCCATATCGGCCACTCATATCTTTTTTTTTAAAGGTTTACATATTTAAATTTAAATTTAAGAAAAATATTAAAAATTAAGATAAAAAATCAATAAGTTGAAAAATTAAGACGGCCCCTAGCACCGGTTTGAGAGGAATTCATTGCTAGATGTCGAGCAACCGGCTACATCCATGTTTTTCACTTCTTGGATGCGGAATTAACTGGCAAAGTGTTCTTATGTATACAATGGCTGTCATCCGTTGTCCGACAAAAATACCAAAAAGAAGACAATCACAACATACAAATAACCACAGGGCACTCGTCGAATAACTTGTCAAAATAGAAAACTTGGCATAATAAAATTGTGTTTTGAAATCTCTTTTTTTCTAATTTAAATTATTGTGTATCATAATCCTCCCTATATATCAACAATTAAATCAGATTTTAGTCAGTCCACAGGAAAAAAAAGTTTGCTATATCAAATATGGATCTCCGAGATTCATATTTGATAGTAAACATTTTTTTCTAGGCCGGGAGCAAACCCCTGTGGTCAGTCCAACGATTTTATATGAATTTTGGTTACAAAGGATGAGTGGCAGTAAGACCCATTTTTGGCCCAAGATTTACCATGGAACTAAAACTATACAAACAGATGTCTTATGTTCCTGAAACATTGAACAAATATAAGGCTTTATGAAAATGATAAAGCTTTTTTCCATATCAGTTTGATTCTCATGATAATCAGTTAACTCAAAAGCTATATTTTTGGAAATAGTCAGAATTTCATAGATATTTGCTGTGTTTTGCACATTTTTGTGCTTTGAAAAATATGGGCACATCTGAATAACAACTTCATATTTAGTCAAAATGTGTAAAATGGTGAAATACATCATTTCTGAAAGTTTGAAGTTGTTGATTGCATGTGCCCCATGTTCACTTAAAGAAAATTTGCTTTGAGAACATTCAAAATTGCAGATTTTCTGATTTTCTTTCAAAAAGACGGCTCCTGGTGATGTCACAATAACGTCAAAATGAAAGGAATTCGTATTATTATATGTTTTCTCTGTAGCCAGATGTAATAGTTAATATTTCCCATAAATATCACACTATTTTAAACAACTTGATTTTTTTGGGCCAAATATGGGTCTTATTGCCACTCATCCTTTGCAACAACTTGAATGATAACTCTATCTATATAGACACCCGAGACAAAGCTGTCTTTTAATTTAATTCCATAAGATTATCACATAGCTTACATACAACACTAAAATATCGGATCTTAACTAGCAATTGTTGGCAAAAATTTTAATTGATACCTGAGATGAAACGTCCAGTGCAGAGTAATGACACACCTGTCAAAACGGAACAATAAGAAAATTTGCTCTCTTCCGGTTCGAACAAAACCCCCTTGCAATGTTTTACAATAGGTCAAACAGGTTAATCCGGAAGAAGATCCGACAAAGCCACCACCGTCTTTGTCAACATTGTCATTTTATGACGATCAAATCACCCGACTCCCTTTTTAATTTCTTAAAGAACGAATAAATTCTATTAGCACGCTAATTCAAAAATACGGTGTTATTACGATTATAGAAATTGTTGATTTAAACATTTTAAAACATATTTGAGAAGATTTGATATTTACGGATTCCTTCTCCAAACATCAAATAACTTAAGTATTTAAAGCGATTAAAGCATTCGTTGAGGGTCGGGACCCCTGGGATTGAGTAGAGCACTCATCTGGACACAATTTTACAGTGGGCGAAAAGGGGGGGGGGTGTGAATTCTATACTTTTTACGATAATTTCAAGTTCAAATCTGGAAATCAAATACAAAAATAAATAAATAATTAAAAATCAAATGTGAAGAAAAAAAACAACCAAAGAAACAAATAACGAACATCAAATAAAAAAAA